>JABACO010000010.1:9881959-9915261 GCA_013339895.1 Ephydatia muelleri | reverse complement strand
GTGTCTTTCCTCTTGTGCCTGGGTAGCATTCTGTATGTGCATGTGGTGATTAATTAGAATATCAAGCCAACTGTATGTCGGCTAGTGTTGCCCTTCTGACAGAGCTGTCTCTGTGATGGGCAGGGAGTGTGATCTTGTTGTGACACTTTGGGTGTCTTTCCTCTTGTGCCTGGGTAGCATTCTGTATGTGCATGTGGTGATTAATTAGAATATCAAGCCAACTGTATGTCGGCTAGTGTTGCCCTTCTGACAGAGCTGTCTCTGTGATGGGCAGGGAGTGTGATCTTGTTGTGACACTTTGGGTGTCTTTCCTCTTGTGCCTGGGTAGCATTCTGTATGTGCATGTGGTGATTAATTAGAATATCAAGCCAACTGTATGTCGGCTAGTGTTGCCCTTCTGACAGAGCTGTCTCTGTGATGGGCAGGGAGTGTGATCTTGTTGTGACACTTTGGGTGTCTTTCCTCTTGTGCCTGGGTAGCATTCTGTATGTGCATGTGGTGATTAATTAGAATATCAAGCCAACTGTATGTCGGCTAGTGTTGCCCTTCTGACAGAGCTGTCTCTGTGATGGGCAGGGAGTGTGATCTTGTTGTGACACTTTGGGTGTCTTTCCTCTGTGCCTGGGTAGCATTCTGTATGTGCATGTGTGTGATTAATAGAATATCAAGCCAACTGTATGTCGGCTAGTGTTGCCCTACTGACAGAGCTGTCTCTGTGATGGGCAGGGAGTGTGATCTTGTTGTGACACTTTGGGTGTCTTTCCTCTTGTGCCTGGGTAGCTATTCTGTATGTGCATGTGGTGATTAATTAGAATACATGTATCAAGCCAACTGTATGTCGGCTAGTGTTGCCCTACTGACAGAGCTGTCTCTGTGATGGGCAGGGAGTGTGTGATCTTGTTGTGACACTTTGGGTGTCTTCCTCTTGTGCCTGGGTAGCATTCTGTATGTGCATGTGGTTTAGAATATCAAGCCAACTGTATGGAACTGTTTGAACTATCCTTGGTATTAGAGCAGAGAGTCATGTGACCATGGTGGGTTGTGGTCAGGTCAGGTAAGCCGATAACTAAACGTATATGTATTGTGTGCATGTGTACTGAGTCAGGAGTTGTTTGAACTATCCTTGGTATTAGATGTCCTGCACACTTGGTATTTTCCAACCATGTCAGGGTTGATGGTTCAGCAGAGAGTCATGTGACCATGGTGGGTGTGGTCATACATCGGGTAAGCTAAGGTTCAATTACCAATTTTCTCTGTCTCATACACATGCACTTTCTTGGTTCTGCAGGAGTTGTATCTGTACCTTCCTCTGTCGTCCCCAGCAGCAAGCTTAATTTGACTGGTGCTTTATTTTTTACACGTGTACGTAATTCGTCATTGTAAACATGTTGCTGTTATATTGATTGATTTGGAATCAGGCGGGGCACGATGAGCCAATCACTCGTTTTAACGACGCGTGATGCCACCTTAAGGGGGTAAACAGTGCTACAATGTACTAACGATAACATCACTAGAAAGCGCGGGTGAACACTTCGCTCTCTAGTTATATATTAAGTTACGATCACTGTTTGCAGACGGGGGCGCGTGGCATGTAAACATCGGGACTAGGAAAAGATTTTGGTTTGCGAATACATGACGTCCATCAGCTAATGTCGTTCCTTATTATTGGAACTGCATGCTTCTCGGGCTAGGCCACTGCCCGTGCCTTGCATCATTCATCGAGATATCGATGCTTATATATAAGCAGCAGAGCCAATTATCGTATAACTGCCTCATAATTATTATGATTATGGCGGTGCTGTACATATGTAGTTGCTTTGGTGCATGTTGCATGGGGCTGTCAGCTAATTAATAAAAGCGTCATATCAACCATTCAATGTTCAACTCAAGTTCATCGTATCCCATGCATGCCTAGGTCGTAGCTGTCATGCTCAATTCACAGACACAGTACACTAGCTTAATATATATAATAATGATTATTATATATATAGTAGTGCTACATATATGTATAGTTCATATTTGCCTTGCTTGTAATTGTGTGCTACAATGTTATTACTGAGGACAATTTGAATTTTCACGTACATCAGGTGTATTTGGCTATCGAATTAAGTATAACAACTGAATCTTGGACTGTACATTTTGTAAATAAAATATACAATAATAAATACGGATATAATACCGATATATGTATATGCACGGATTGCATGCAGATATCGATATCAGTTGTGCACGTATAATATAAATGATATTATTATAGATTTAAGCTATTAATGACATACCCGGTCCGTACCGTACGCACTTCATGTATATATACTTTTGGTAATATCAAAGGCAAATGGCTCTGAAACTCATATATGCTTCCTAGACTCTTTCATTTTCATTTTCACGGTGGGTAATCTAGTGACTGTATCGGACCCGATGGGCCGGTGAACGTTACTAGTGATATAAGATAGGAGATGGTATATATTAGTGCGCTCGCTGATACAATGTCGGTTAATCGAATAGTCTCATCTTGTAGTTTTATAGAGCACATTGACAACAATGACAAGTGGCATGTAGAATTGTACATGCCGCCTGTGACATGTACAAGTCCAATTTTAAATTAATAAAATAATTATCCCTCACGTGACCTAATCTTTTTTGGCGGTTTTAAAAAAAAAGGGGGTGGATGTAGCCAGTATATTTCCAATGGTGAATTAGGCTTGGCACGAGAGTACAGTGTAGCTGTATTAGGAGCAATAGGTTAGCCCGATCCTTATTCTAGTTACTATGTCTTTATTAACGTTTTCGCTTCATTTTTCAGTTTAAGTCTCAGTTGTTGACAACGTCTTCTAGGTAAGAGAAGTGTACTTTAGTAGCCAAATTGTCGTCGGATAGGATTTTCAAATGGATACCACACTGTAAGTTGGTATTTTTATTATGGTTTGTGTTCTACATGTATTAGCAGCAGTGTGACGCGTCTTACGCCAATCAAGGTTAGTATACATTCTCCTAAACCACACTGCTTCCGTACTCCCTGATCCGAACAATGGCAATGTAATGAGCGTATCAAGTTATCTGGTAAGTCATTTGCTGTAGCATTCAACATTACATTGTGGTGCTTAGTGTTCTGCAGGCGTTTCGAGGACATCATACGGATATAACAGGTTGGATTTGAGAATGTATTTCAATAGGTCTATTCGTATTATGATGTGTTATTGTTTTAATACAGAGAGCAAAAAGAAGAAAATTGGAATCGTAGCTGACATTATTTGATGCCTGTTTATGTTGTTTACTTTTTAATCCTATCTTAGGTCATCCTTCTGAAGTCACGCAGGCCTGAATGTACAATTCTTATGCATACATGTATATGCTTTTCCAAGTTATATGTGTATTCAAATATCAAAATTAAACATCATTTTAACTATTAATGAGTTCAGTGACTGGGGCGGGGCTAGCTTGGATGCTGTTTATTGATTTTGATAACCCTGAAATTAATTAATTAACGACACATTTGAATGACAACTACAGTGGGGACGAGAGAAATCACGATGAAACAACGTAAGCTCGCGGTATGTTCACGTACTCACGCGGATGAATGTCACGGCCCGCAATACTGTTCGTGAGTAATCGGTCCTCCGAACGCGGGTAGGTGAGCCTGAATCCAACGTAATCCGTCACGTCAGGGTTACAATGAATTTACGTGACGTTTACGGGCCCGCAGCAGGGCAGTCGAATTGCTGTGTGTGATGGCCTGAGTATGTTTGCTATGTCTTAAATGTCAGCTATAGCTGTGTCTATTGAATCACAGCTCACTTTGAACTGTTGGGCCTTCAGCTGAGGACCTGCTTACACTGCTGAACATGCAGGCACAAGAATGATGTCAAGGGTTCTGCTGGGGAGTCTTTGGGACCATAGTAAAAGGATAACATTATGATCAACATCACTCTAAAGCTGTGGGGGTCGCTAGCTCTTTCTCTCCTCTTTGAAATCTTCCAACTCTCTCCTGGCTTGTGCCCTGTAACTGCCACCATGTGTCCTTGTAACTACCACCATGTGCCCTTGTAACTACCACCCTGTGCCCTTGTAACTACCACCATGTACCTTGTAACTATCACCATGTGCCCTTGTTACTACACCATGCATATGCCCTTGTAACTACCACCATGTGCCCTTGTAACTACCACCATGTGCCCTTGTAAACTATCACCATGTGCCCTTGTAACTATCACCATGTGCCCTTGTAACTACCACCATGTGCCCTTGTAACTACCACCATGTGCCCTTGTAACTACCACCATGTGCCCTTGTAACTACCACCATGTGCCCTTGAAACTACCACCATGTGCCCTTGTAACTACCACCATGTACCCTTATAACTACCACCATGACATCCTACAACTCTGGTTACTTGTGGTGGACTTCCCAGTAAGTGTGCCAACTCAAGAGCATCCCTGCCCAAGAACACTTGGACTGGCAATGTCTCTGTCACAGCTGCTTCCACTGTGACACACTAAGCATCTATTCCCAAGAGGGTACAACACTGTGTCCCAGTGCATATACTTTATGGTTCCACCATCAAGCATCTTCTAATGGTAACAAATCCTTTCTCATCATTGTCCTTGCACAACCTGTGTCTAACAATATCCTTTTAACAGCCTCATGGCTCACAAGTAGACTTATGGACCTTTCCTGTTGTTATCTCTTTCTCCTCCAGTTTGGATTTTACAGCAGTGTATCTGGACTTAGGATAGTAGTTTTAGGATAGTACATTTAACATGTCCACCCCTTAAATTAAAGCATTTTACAGTAGAACTTTCACTCTGCTGGTGTTTTGATGACCCTGAACTATTCAAACATACACTATTTCATCTGCTTAATTCAGTGATTTAAGCGTCAGTGTTAATTCCTTTGGGGAACTGTATTTGAACCTGTCTTATGATGGCTTTGCAACAGATTGCAGCTGTATTGCAACTTGTCTCTCTTGTGAGTCACATTTCAACTACACATTCTGCCTCATTTCAGTGCATTGTCTTCCATGAGAAGGCTCATCATCTCCTATTAGCTCTGGATCGTTTCTGCCATCTCCCATTGCCTGCATTTGTACCTTGGAATGTCGTCCCAGAGATCTGGTTGTCATACGCTCTGCCAGGAATGTTGATGCCTTATTGACAATCAAAATCCCACTCTAACACCTTCTGTGATAGATCAGAGGTCCTCCTCTCTTTGGTGAAGAACCAGAATCAGGACCTAACAACTTCAGTTGTATTTTTTTTACATGCATACCAATACAAACAACCTTCACCACTACGATTACACAACTGTTTAATGTTGCATTGTGCAAATTACAATGCAACGTCTCTTGACTGATGAAATGTTATAAGCTGATGATATTCCATTCCTCCTTCTGATGGCATGGAGGTTTATGAAAATGGCTTCCATTGTAGTGATTATCAAGGGTGATCGAATGCTTCAAAGTCGGTTATCAGTTTCAGCCATAGGATATCAGCTGGTCTTGAGCATGCCCTAGGCCACTTTCAGCTTCAATATTGGCGTTGAGCCTGCAAATTGGCATGACTGCATAATAATTATTAAAAAGAATAAATTACTACTAAATGTGCACATAGCAGATATCTAGCACACAGGTGAATGCACGAGAGAAGATGAAATTTTCATTATTCTTTAATAGTTCAACTATTCTTTACAAATATTATTATCATTGTTTTGGACCCATTGTTATATTGAAGGCAAGGAACAAAACGTATCCAAAATATGTATGGATACTACATGGATGGTATGGAGCAGAATGGTGGACAAGTCGTGTAACTATGGGAACAGTGAACTGCACTGATGAGGAATTATTATCACTACTTGAGAGAGCACTGCTGGTAGTTTCAATTCCAAAATCAATCAATCCTGAAAAAGTTACTATAAGTGGACTTGTAAGTATCCTGACATGCATGATTTGCAGCCATAAACATTGTAATTGAATCGCAGACGGCAACACAAGTAGAACAGCAGTATGAAGCAAGAAGGATAAGTGGTAGTTATATCCCTTTTTTTGCTCCAGAAGCAGCATATGATGCAATTTGGGCCATTGCACTTGCTTTGAATAAAACTGCTGCACAGCTCAATACCAATGGAACTGGATGTGAATATCTAAATGGAACATTGAATGTAACATTAGACAAGTTTACGTATGACAATGCAAGACTTGCTTGTGTCTTAAAGAACAACTTAGCAAGGACGAATTTCTTTGGAGCATCGGTAGGAATGCATATTGCTTGTCATAAATCAGAATCTGTTTTTTCTGCAGGGAAATGTTACTTTTGACTCGAAGGGAACTCTTGTGATGTCTCTTGCACAAATATTGCAGTACCAACAAGGTTGGTAAATCATTTGTGAATCTCAAATGCTATCAAAATGAAATACGTTTGACCAAAACAGCTGTAGAGGTGTTTTTTAGGATATTCAGATTATGCAAGGGATTTGGGGTTTATCCCTATTGGAAACCAAACTATTCAAACTATTTATCCAGGTATGAATGACTATTGAGATATGATTTGTTTTATCTTTGGTATTTAAATTTCTTGCCTGTCCTTCAAACCAGAGGGTGTGCCATCAGATGGCACTCCACGCAATACAACCAGTACCTTCCTTTCAGGGATAGTATATGCATATTACACTTTTGCATCAATAGGTGTATTGTTTACAATTGGATTTTGTGTATTCAATTTTCATTTCAGAGATCGAAGGTAGGTCTAATTTTTTTTTCCCCTTAAATCATTGTCAATTATCCTTCTCATTGAACTGAAGAATTGTTAAAATAACAAGCCCAACCCTCAACTACTTCATCCTAGGAGGAGTGTTAATGATGTACATTTTCGTCATTATCAATATGATTCAAGCTACCACATTTCATGCAGTTCGTACTATATGCATTGTAAGTTACATGATTTATTAATAGCCTATATATATACACATGATTGTGCTCTATAATTTTATATATCCTCAGTTGAAACAGTGGTTTAGCATATGTGGATATGTGCTAGCATTTGGTACCATCCTTGCCAAAATGTGGAGGATAAACTACATCATTCATCAGCCTACTCCATCAAAGCTGGTATGTTGAAATTATACTTAATACACTGATAATATGCTGTTCCAAACATTGCCAAGCAGCCATGTAGTTTCAGCAATAATGGTAGCATAAATATGAAACACCTTTCATTATAAGTGGACTGTCAACTATAATTTAGTAGGATATTTTGGGAAACAGGTGGCACAGATAAAATGTGTGACATGCATGATCTCTATTTCAAGATTCCAAAGGACTGGCATCTGGTGATCATTATCATGGCCATCACTGGAATAGCAGCTCTGATATTACTATTGGGATCAGTAGTTTCCAAATTAACACCCTCACCTCGTCTAACCTTGGACAAAGAGATGGGCACCTATCAGGTATAAGAACATGTGTGGAAGTCAGGGTTTGCTTATTGTTTATTTGTTTACTTTTGTATCATACTAAATTATCTAATACACTATTATTATCTCACTTCACAGGCAAAAGAGAATGGAATTCAAATCAGCCACTATATCTACACTTGTCACAGTGACAGCTCACCCTCTTACTACTGGTTCATCCTGCTGGAGACCTACCTTGGTATTCTTCAGATAGTTGGAATTGTAATGGCTTTCCAGAGCAGAAAGATTAAAATAGCCATACTGAATGACTCTGTGTATGTAGGGGCTCTGATATACATATCCAGCATTGCCACTGCAGCTATTGTGGTCACCAATTACGGACTTGATGGCTACCTCAATGTGAAAGAGTCTTTAATCAGTGGAGCATATTGTGTCCTGGCTACTGCATTTTTGGGTATAGTTTTTTATACCAAAGGCAAGTCATTAACTGCTACCCCCCCCCCCCCCCCCCCCCCCAAAAAAATAAAATAAAAAAAATAATTACCACGATAGCTCAGCAAAGCAACGCAAACCATGTCCGTCCCGTATGTACAAAATTAATGCAGACATCTTACAATCATAGTGCATCATGGAGTAATACTCCCTATGTAGAATTCCAGGTATTATGAATACAATTAACAAAATTCAAGATTCCGTTATTAGTATTTCAATAGGGTTATTTCTGCTCTGGTGATATTTGGCCATACATTTTATGACGTACTGTTTCTTTTTTAGCCCATGCCAGCAAAGATCGAGCAGACTCAACATGTAATGCTGCTTTTTAGCTATTTATATGGCTTTAAGATGGTAGTGGTAGCAACTTTCAGAATTTATATTAAACATCCTTATGCATTTTCTGTGACATTCCAAACACCATATTCTTTGATCATGATGTCCAAGTACATCTTACCTGGGTTTAGCCAACTTCGATACCAAAATCTAGAGGGCAGTGTCATGATAGAAAAGCCACCAATCCAACAGAGTTGTTACTAATGTGCTTATCTTGTTAGGCAACGAGTTTATACCGGGATCCAATGGGAGAAAATATTTTCAAAACAACGGTTGACAAAACTCCAGAAGCTAATGCAAATGCTGCAATTGGTGCAAATACAACTAGCACCAAGAAGACAGACCTTCCAATGCATGACGAACCAAAGGTACATGTTTAAATATGCAGATGCATTGGCAAATTGTATTGAATGTATGAGCATGCTAAACAATAAAATACTTACAGAGTCCAGCAGAGTAAATGTATGAAACTTGTGTTTCATGATAAAATCTTAATCTTTTGAACCGTACAAATGTGTTCCTTTCAGAAAAATGACTTGCCCAAACATACATGGTTACATGTACAGTATTGCTCAAAATCTTGAATCGGAAAGGGTTTAAAGTATAAGTCTATCAATAAGAAAATTATCTCAAAGTATATATAGGCTATTGCTTCAATAAGAAGCTTAATAATTGTGTCACCAACATTTGTAATCATGGCAGCAAATAGTGTGCATGTGCTGAAGTAAACTTTGAGATTATCTATCAGATGGCGGAGCCGTATTTCCTGCTGTTGTGAATTCTGTGACGTACGTTACTCATCAGTTAGATCACAATTACAATTGACCACCATCATTACGCATATCACATCACCAATGTTATAATCACATTGCAATCATGTATGCACTTGTACACACACTGCAGAAAACCTCAGATTGTATACATGCGCATGCATAACCTAGTCTCGTATCCAGACCCTAGTACGTCACGGATTGCATCACCGCTACGCTAGAACTAGGGTCTGGGGAAAAAGTCGGTGACAGATGGAATGTTAATTGTTTGTACAAGAGATAGGCGACTAGACCGCAATAGTATTCATATATTAATGTTTTAATGGTTATGGCGAACGTTGCTTGGATTCCATTCTTAGCAATGCTTCAGGGCTTATAAATACTTGCTGGTATTCACCTTCCAACACTCTACTGATGACAGAATAGTCTACCTGTGCTTCCCCAAGAAACTGCGTTGTCAGACCCTTCGATGAGTACTTGCTAACTTGGTCCATACCAACGGCGAAACGCAAACTACAATAGAAGACTGAGCTGTTGAAGACTGAGGTGTTCACTTTCGAAGATGGTCGAACACGAAAGGCAGCAAGGCATAGCACAACGTTTTCCCGTACCCCGTTGGCAAAATAACGAAACAGTCATGGCCTCGAACAAAGTTGTGAATAGCCTCCTTCTATTTGTCCTTCAACCGTACTCACTGCGGTCCCAGTTGATCCATCGCAAAACGTACAGCTGTACAAACATAATCCATTTTGTTATCCAAAGTTATGTCATAGATAGTATCTATGGTTTTGTCTATACATGCACTACTTGTTGACATAGCAACATTCCAACGGGCTGCGGTCAATTAAAAAGTTCTTTTTGTCACCGACTTTTTTACTTTCCCAGAAGCGTAGCGGTGATGCAATGCATCCGCAGCTGTGACGTACTAGGGTCTGGGTACGAGACTATGCATAACCTATGCATTGATAAATGCTTTGTTGTCTACAGCTGATGGCATCCTCTGATAAGAAAATGATAATAGATATGGAACGTTCTATACGAAAATGCGTCTTGTGGATTTTATTTTATAACATAAAATTTAAATCGATATATCTTCCGAAATATTAACACTATCGGGTTCCTATTTTTAACACAACATACCACACCATTACTATATGTGATAACTCATTTTGGTGTCTTACACATGCGGGGTACCGACGTTACAAGGTTCGATACCCCGTAGGTTCAAAACGGCCACATCTTCAGGTAGGAGTGTCCAAATCGGTTCAGAATAGGTACCTATGTAGAAGGGTCCTATCGCTATTGATTTGTTTTGTTCGTTAATTTTTGCTTTATCCGTTATGGAGATACAAGTGTGCAAAGAAATTGCATATTTCCCGGGCGTTACGCGCCATTAACATATTACGACTGGCTTCGAGGACGTCCTCGTAATACGTTAATGGCGCGTAACGCCCGGGAAATATCCAATTTCTTTGCACACTTGTATCTCCATAACGGATAAAGCAAAAATTAACGAACAAAACAAATGTGTCTAGAGTTCAGCTGGGCATGTATCCCTCTGGGGGTAGAATCTTTTGGATGTTGGGGACCAGAAGCTCAGCGTAGGCTTGCTGGAGACTGGCCACTAGACTCAGGCAACCCAACTCCATCACAATAAACCATAATCTATGGCACATTGAATTTGACCCTGATCAGAGCCAACTGCAGGGCCATTCTGTCTAGAGTATGTGTTTAAATTTGCTATGTGTGCTCCTGTAATATTGTCTACGTGTGTTTCTATACTTCAGTAATGTTTAAGTACACACTTACACACAACCACAAACAATACAAAAAACTACGCACAAAGATCATCCACCTGCTGCACAAGTGCAGGGTTAAGAATGGTTCAGGATGGCAATTAATTCACTATTCTTTCCGTGTTTTAGGACAAAGAAATATCAACTGAAATCAGTGAAGGAAACAAACTTTAATCATTTTTTACATTGTAATGCTCATTCTGTTATTAATCTGCGCATGTAGTATATCTTGTACCAATAGAAAAGTTTTTTTTTTTAATCATTAAATGATGTGCCATCGCATTCTATTTGGAGCATAGCCGGGTTTATCTGAAGGTTAGGCTTGCATGTGCGTTTATTGGTCGCACTGAGAACCGGAGAGTTGTAAAGCTCTGAATTTTTAACACCGCGTCCGCGAGTAAAGTGGGTCAATTTAGGCCTTTTTGGGGGAAGCAAAAAAAATAAAAGGTCCGCTGATGAGTATTTATCTTTTCAAATACAGGAATTTGAAAGTACAACTCTTGAGACAACATTGGGTGCATTTTGTGAGAGATCATTCAGCTTGCTCGATGCAACAAATGCGGCAATGTAAAAGGGGTCCATGCTGATGAAAACATATTTCATCATCATACAAAAACGGCAATAATCACATTGTATAAGCCAAGTTGAACCTTTTAATGTTCGAATGCTTTTTCAATCATATGCAATATATTTCTTTTACTGCATGTATGTGTTCTATCGTGTCTATAAAACTCTATACATTACCGCGTGCAGTTTAAATTTGCTGCTTTTCATGCTGCATTGCGAGTCTGCATGTACATGTAATTTATATTTTCAAGGAAACCAAGAGCTGCATTGATATAGATGGCTCATGCATGCTTTTGAATTTATAGTCAAGAAAGGGATGGGTACAAAGTGATAAAATGATAAGTGCAGTACCGCACTAGTTCATTTCAACTGTGTACATCAAAACGGTGATAGTTGTAGCTCTTATAAATTATAATGTGAACATAGTGTAAATGGTTACTCTACTTATTTTACAACCAGTACTTGTGATTCTATTGTTAGCGGAACTTTTAGGTTTTTAGTTTTCCCTCAATTCTGACCCACTTTACTCGCGGACGCGGTATTAATTAGCCATACATTTCAACGCAAACGTTACATTTCTGGAAATTTTATAATGTATGCGCTAAGTCTCTTTTCTCGGAAACGATCCCAATTATATGTGTTAATTTATATCGGTGAGCGTTTGAAACACACTGCCGTCTATTTTGATACCCATCGTTGACTTCTCCGCGTGCTGCGCAGGTTATTTCAGTGGAAAGGTTGTTTAGAGCTACAGCATACACAGTGAAGAGTAAAATAACATCACGAAACAGTTTGTTGTTTTTTTTTTTGGTTTTTTTTTTTTTAGTTTTTTATTTTAGTGATTACCTTAGCGCATTAATCGCGATGCACACCGTGGCACACAAGACTGGGAATACAACATATCCTAATACATTTCAATTCTACTTTCATACCGGTATATAATAATACCTGATCTGATGAATAGGAATGTTATTATTCCCATGCGGGCCATTACCATTATCTATTATTATATGTAGTCAAAGTTTATCATTTTAAATAACTTGTATGGCAAACTAAACACCGGCCTAGTTTTGGTCAGTTGTAGTATGTAGACCCCAACGTTACGCAGCTGCGGCTGTCCATTCAACGTCGCGATGATTTCAATTACGTGAGCCAGTAAAGCAACTCTTGTAATCATGTCCTGTTGCAAGCTTTGCAGAAAAGAGAAACTTACTAAGGACAATTGCCGTCAAGCTGCAATTTGTAGCGCGTTGTCTTACGAAGGTTCTCCTACTGCGCAGAATTCAGTACTTCTGCCGGCAGGCCTGTTTGAAAAGCGGAGAAACGTTGCATCAGTTACAGGATGATTTAGCCACGACTCACCAGCAAATTAGGGATGCAGTATTGCTGCTATTATTTCTTCGTATGGGTGCTGACGGACTCCTAGCAACCCTTCACACAGCGGTACTTCTACTCCAAATTTAATACCTACTACTTTCGGAGTTCCGAAGTTCATCAAAAACCCACGGTAGACAAAGACTTGCCATATCCCGCCAGTAAACCCACAAAAGTATCGCGCCCACTCAGTAAAACTGTAATGCTTTTTAACAGCTCGTCTTTCAACTTCGTATACACTGGCATGCCAGTTCGATTGCTCACTCCATACGGTCGCGATTCCTAATTAACCTCTCGATTACGATTATGTGTGCATGTGTGAGTGTATGTGCGTATGTGTGTGTGTGTATGTGTGTATGTGTGTATGTGTATGTGTGTATGTGTGTATGTGTGTATGTGTGTATGTGTGTATGTGTGTATGTGTGTATGTGTGTATGTGCATATGTGCGTATGTGTGTATGTGTGCATGTGTGTATGTGTGTATGTGTGTGTATGTGTATGTGTGTATGTGTGTATGTGTGTATGTGTGTATGTGTGTATGTGTGTATATGTGTATGTGTGTATGTGTGCATGTGTGTATGTGTGTGTATGTGTATGTGTGTATGTGTGTATGTGTATGTGTGTATGTGTGTATGTGTGTATGTGTGTATGTGTGTATGTGTGTATGTGTGTATGTGTGTATGTGTGTATGTGTGTATGTATGTGTGTATGTGTGTATGTTGTGTATGTGTGTATGTGTGTGTATGTGTGTATGGTATGTGTGTATGTGTGTAATGTGTGTATGTGTCTATGTGTGCATGTGTGTATGTGTCTATGTGTGTATGTGTGCATGTGTGCATGTGTGCATGTGTGCATGTGTGCATGTGTGTATGTGTGTAATGTGCGTATGTGTGTATGTGTGCATGTGTGCATGTGTATGTGTGTATGTGTCTATGTGTGTATGTGTGCATGTGTGCATGTGTGTATGTGTGTATGTGCGTATGTGTATATGTGTGCATGTGTGCATGTGTATGTGTGTATGTGTGTATGTGTGTATGTGTGTATGTGTGTATGTGTGTATGTGTGTATGTGTGTATGTGTGTATGTGTGTATGTGTGTATGTGTGTATGTGTGTATGTGTGTATGTTTGCATGTGTGCATGTGTATGTGTGTATGTGTATGTGTATGTGTATGTGTATGTGTATGTGTGTGTATGTGTATGTGTATGTGTGTATGTGTGTATGTGTGTATGTGTGTATGTGTGTGTATGCGTGTATGTGTGTATGTGTGTGTATGTGTGTATGTGTGTGTATGTGTGTATGTGTGTATCATTATGTGTGTGTATGTGTGTATGTGTGTGTATGTGTGTATGTGTGTATCATTATGTGTGTGTATGTGTGTATGTGTGTACGTGTGTGTATGTGTATGGTATTTATGTATTTTTAGTAATAATAATAATAATATTTACATACATTATGTGTGCAGTTGCACGCACCACTGCTCAAAAATGTCTTACTTGTAAGACACATAATGCTGTATTCATCTTTTTGTTTGTGTACATCATCGTAATGTGATCAATTAGACATCTTTATTGTTACACACATCCAATGATCGGATGCTTACAACCTATATTGTATCCCTTGAACACAGAAGTCCATTCACGTGCAAATAAGAAGCAATGGGTAGATGACAACTAGAATTTATTTACATCTGATCCCTGAGAGAAGACATTTCTTTGGCCGATTTTGTCGAAATGAAAATTAGTCGGGAAGAGATCCACTTGTCATTGCCCAAGTAAAACAACTCATCTAATAGCGATTGATGTTTTCTCTAGCTTTGTATCTGTTTTCTATCCTACCCTGTGTTTGTTCAAACATGTATCTATGATTCAAAGTTGGCAACTTTCAACCGTCACTGAAAAAAGCCGGGACGTTTTTAAAATTCTTAAACAGTCTA
This sequence comes from Ephydatia muelleri, assembly GCA_013339895.1. Classification (NCBI taxonomy): domain Eukaryota; kingdom Metazoa; phylum Porifera; class Demospongiae; order Spongillida; family Spongillidae; genus Ephydatia; species Ephydatia muelleri. Next base: position 9,900,584 of record JABACO010000010.1, on the reverse strand, counting down.
AATACTCATTTCTATCCACAAAGCTTGAATTTTACCTTTTTAGGCACTCAACTATTCCGCTAGCAGCCGGCTCTCTGAAACGAGTCTTCTCACGCGTTCCTTTAGTATTGTAGCTGCGTTTATTTTGTACGTATACGGTGTATAGTTCATAGCTATGAAAATCTACTGGTGACGGCCACGAGTTAGTATACGGAAAGGTTTACGAACACAATTACAACACAGTCTTAGCGAATGCGCTCTAAGACCTTGGCAGTACCCTATTTTTTCAAAAGGTATCACAGTTTTGTTCGAAGTATCCCTAGGGCTGCTTTTGTTGCTTAGGCTGTCCTGTGCCATTGATGCACACTATTCCAGCTTGCTTCAAATTTATTTGTTTTCTCTAGATAGTCAACTCATTCTGAAAAAGGAAGTCGGTTACCCCCGTCTACAGTATTCCAATACAGCCTTCAATTCATGCATCCCCTACGTTCGGATACTGTATCAAAGCTCTAGGTAAGGAATATGATCTTATATACTTAATAACAATTAATTCCTCCAGTATGGATTGAAATACATTTGTCAGGACTGATGCCAGCCAACCTAAACAATACCTGAGATGCCATCATCACCTCACCCTCTATTGGTGAAGTACTGCACTCATGTGTGTGTGGTAAGTCTAATCTCCAGCTCTTACATTCTTCTTCTAGGCCACACACGCACGCGGTGAACCATTATGTGTCCTACAGCAGTTTCGTGATCAGGTACGCATTCTGCTGGCTCTAACTGTGCAAAACAAAGACATTTCTCCTCTTCTTCATGTGAACATCATGAACCATTTCACTATACAAGAGGTACACACAACTGCCCTGCATGGCGCTCTAAGGGATAGCACAGGATCAGCAAGCAGATCAGGCACTGCAGCTGGACCAGGATGGCTTGGTTATTAATTTGTCTGTTGCAAGTGGCACATCTGGCGGTGAATAGTAATTTTCATGCAATGATTGTATTACATTAGCAGTTGTAACTCTGGGATGTAAATTGGTTTTTAACACCTTGTTTGGAATGACAGTTCTAAGTGAAATAACAGGATACAATGGATATAATGGATACCGTGCACCCCTGTTCTGCATTGTCTCCCACTGAAAGGTAATGCATGGTGGAACTCTTGCATGCTGTAAGATCTTGAGCATCCAGATAAGAGATGTGCATATGACCTGCTTGCATGAATGGATATATAAGGAAGGGTTGGTGTTAGGGACAAAATTATTAATGCCAATGCTAAATAGAGTATAAGGAGGTGTGCTGCAAACTTGTAACATTGATGAAATGTACTCTTCTTCCCCACCCCCTCCCCACCCCCACCCCCATCCCCATCCCCCACCCTCCCACACCACAATTACTGTGTGATGTAATAAGAACGAACCACACCCACTAGTCATAAGAAACATGCTTGCATGGTGAAAACAGCAATGCATGATCTGAAGGGCATGTTTAAATACTTATATGAATCCCTCTTTCAATAATGGTGACCGTACGTGTAATGGGAATTTACAGGGACTCCGTTTCATCAACCTGGAGTAGTTCCTGCCTAACAATATGATAGAATATTTAACTCAACATCTTTCTCGGTAACGTATTTTCTGGGCTGGGAAATCGCTGCTAGCCTTCCCCCCCCCCCCCCCCTCCTCCTAATATACCACTGTTTCTTTAGGGCAGTTGGCATAGCAAGGAGTAGTGTTATCTAAACATGCACGTCACAACTAAGCTAGCAAACAAATGACAGTTTCCCTAGCTATGTCAATTGTCCTCGATTTACTCACTTTAACTGTTAGTATATGACTTTAAGTGCATATCTTTAGTTAGCGCAGTGATTTTATTTTAAATATATATATCATAATAATTATGATATATACCGGGGTGTTTTCCAGTTTGACAAATACTAGTGTACGTTGTGGAGAATTCTACAGATAGCAATGGCGCTGATCTCTTTTATCAGGGCTATGTGGATGACTTCTATCGCTGTCCATTGTCTCGGCAGCTCGAGGACAATCTTCTATCTAGCTCGTATATCCGTATACGGTGGAAGTTACAACGCCCCCTTTAGGAATGGTGCCGGCCGAAGATTTGGCAATAGAACATATTAACAATCATCGTTCGATTCTGCCAGGTTACACACTTGCATTTACCGACCTAAACAAGATCGACGTATGTGATTTAATAATTTTGTCCCTAACACCAACCCTTCCTTATATATCCATTCATGTAAGCAGGTCATAAGCACATCTCTTATCTGGATGCTCAAGATCTTACAGCATGCAAGAGTTCCACCATGCATTACCTTTCAGTGGGAGACAATGCAGAACAGGGGTGCACGGTATCCATTATATCCATTGTATCCTGTTATTTCACTTAGAACTGTCATTCCAAACAAGGTGTTAAAAAACCAATTTACATCCCAGAGTTACAACTGCTAATGTAATATAATCATTGCATGAAAATTACTATTCACCACCAGATGTGCCACTTGCAACAGACAAATTAATAACCAAGCCATCCTGGTCCAGCTGCAGTGCCTGATCTGCTTGCTGATCCTGTGCTATCCCTTAGAGCGCCATGCAGGGCAGTTGTGTGTACCTCTTGTATAGTGAAATGGTTCATGATGTTCACATGAAGAAGAGGAGAAATGTCTTTGTTTTGCACAGTTAGAGCCAGCAGAATGCGTACCTGATCACGAAACTGCTGTAGGACACATAATGGTTCACCGCGTGCGTGTGTGGCCTAGAAGAAGAATGTAAGAGCTGGAGATTAGACTTACCACACACACATGAGTGCAGTACTTCACCAATAGAGGGTGAGGTGATGATGGCATCTCAGGTATTGTTTAGGTTGGCTGGCATCAGTCCTGACAAATGTATTTCAATCCATACTGGAGGAATTAATTGTTATTAAATTAGATCTTTATTCCTTACCTAGAGCTTTGATACAGTACCCGAACGTAGGGGATGCATGAATTGAAGGCTGTATTGGAATACTGTAGACGGGGGTAACCGACTTCCCTTCTCAGAATGGGTCGACTATCTAGAGCCGAAAACAAATAAATTTGAAACAAGCTGGAATAGTGTGCATCAAGGCCTAAGCAACAAAAGCAGCCCTAGGGATACTTCGAACAAAACTGTGATGCCTTTTGAAAAATAGGGTACTGCCAAGGTCTTAGAGCGCATGCGCTAAGACTGTACCTATACTGTTGTAATTGTGTTCGTAAACCTTTCTGTATACTAACTCGTTCTCAGCGCTGCAGTAGATTTTCATAGCTATGAACTATACACCGTACGTCAATACTAAAGGAACGCGTGAGAAGACTCGTTTCAGAGAGCTGGCTGCTAGCGAAATAGTTGAGTGCCTAAAAAGGTAAAATTCAAGCTTTGTGGATAGAAATGAGTATTTAGACTGTTTAAGAATTTTAAAAACGTCCCGGCTTTTTTCAGTGACGGTTGAAAGTTGCCAATTTTGAATCATAGATACATGTTTGAACAAACACAGGGTAGGATAGAAAACAGATACAAAGCTAGAGAAAACATCAATCGCTATTAGGCGAGTTGTTTTACTTGGGCAATGACAAGTGGATCTCTTCCCGACTAATATTCAATAAAGTCATTTCGACAAAATCGGCCAAAGAAATGTCTTCTCTCAGGGATCAGATGTAAATAAATTCTAGTTGTCATCTACCCATTGCTTCTTATTTGCACGTGAATGGACTTCTGTGTTCAAGGGATACAATATAGGTTGTAAGCATCCAATCATTGGATGTGTGTAACAATAAAGATGTCTAATTGATTACATTACGATGATGTACACAAACAAAAAGATGAATCCAGCATTATGGCGTGCAACTGCACACATAATGTATGTAATTATTATTATTATTATTATTACTAATGATACATAAATACCATACACATACACACACGTACACACATACACACCTACACACACATAATGATACACACATACACACATACACACATACACATGCACACATGCACACATACACACATACACACATACACACATACACACATACACACATACACACATACACACATACACACATACACACATACACACATACACACATCATACACACATACACACATACACTACACATACACATGCACACATACACACATACGCACATACACACATACACACATGCACACATGCACACATACACACATACACACTACACACACGTACACACATACACACCTACACACACATAATGATACACACATACACACATACACACACATACACACATACACACATAATGATACACACATACATACATACACACACATACACACATACACACATACACACATACACCATACACACATACACCCATACACACATACACACATACACACCATACACACATACACACATACACACATACACACATACACACATACACACATACACACATACACACATACACACATACACATGCACACATACACACATACGCACATACACACATACGCACATACACACATACACACATACACACATACAACACATACACACATACACACATACACACATACACAACATACACACATACACACATACACATACACACATACCACATACACACATACACACATACACACATACACACATACACACATAGCCACACACATGCACACATGCACACATACACACATACACACATACACACATGCACACATGCACACATGCACACATACACACATACACACATACACACATACACACATACACACATACACACATATACACATACACACATACACACATACACACATACACACATACACACATACACACATTCACACATACACACATACACACATACTTGAAATGTATTAGAATGTGTTGTATTCCCAGTCTTGTGTTCCGCGGTGTGCATCGCGATTATTGCGCTAAGGTAATTTCTAAATAAAAATAAAAATAAACCCCCCATCCCCCCCAAAAAACGGTTTCGTGATGTTATTTTATTTTTCAGTGTGTATGCTTTAGCTTTAAACAACCTTTCCACTGAAATAACCTGCGCAGCACGCGGAGAAGTCAACGATGGGTATCAAAATAGACGGCAGTGTGTTTCAAACGCTCACCGATATAAATTAACACATATAATTGAGATCGTTTCCGAGAAAAGAGACTTAGCGCATACATTATAAAATTTCCAGAAATGTAACGTTTGCGTTGAAATGTATGGCTAATTAATACCGCGTCCGCGAGTAAAGTGGGTCAGAATTGAGGGGAAACTAAAAACCTAAAAGTTCCGCTAACAATAGAATCACAAGTACTAGTTGTAAAATAAGTAGAGTAACCTTTTACACTATGTTCACATTATAATTTATAAGAGCTACAACTATCACCGTTTTGATGTACACAGTTGAAATGAACTAGTGCGGTACTGCACTTATCATTTTATCACTTTGTACCCATCCCTTTCTTGACTATAAATTCAAAAGCATGCATGAGCCATCTATATCAATGCAGCTCTTGGTTTCCTTGAAAATATAAATTACATGTACATGCAGACTCGCAATGCAGCATGAAAAGCAGCAAATTTAAACTGCACGCGGTAATGTATAGAGTTTTATAGACACGATAGAACACATACATGCAGTAAAAGAAATATATTGCATATGATTGAAAAAGCATTCGAACATTAAAAGGTTCAACTTGGCTTATACAATGTGATTATTGCCGTTTTTGTATGATGATGAAATATGTTTTCATCAGCATGGACCACTTTTACATTGCCGCATTTGTTGCATCGAGCAAGCTGAATGATCTCTCACAAAATGCACCCAATGTTGTCTCAAGAGTTGTACTTTCAAATTCCTGTATTTGAAAAGATAAATACTCATCAGCGGACCTTTTATTTTTTTTGCTTCCCCCCCCCAAAAGGCCTGAATTGACCCACTTTACTCGCGGACGCGGTGTTAAAAATTCAGAGCTTTACAACTCTCCGGTTCTCAGTGCGACCAATAAACGCACATGCAAGCCTAACCTTCAGATAAACCCGGCTATGCTCCAAATAGAATGCGATGGCACATCATTTAATGATTAAAAAAAAAAACTTTTCTATTGGTACAAGATATACTACATGCGCAGATTAATAACAGATGAGCATTACAATGTAAAAATTGATTAAAGTTTGACTGATTTCAGTTGATATTTCTTTGTCCTAAAACACGGAAAGAATAGTGAATTAATTGCCATCCTGAACCATTCTTAACCCTGCACTTGTGCAGCAGGTGGATGATCTTTGTGCGTAGTTTTTTGTATTGTTTGTGGTTGTGTGTAAGTGTGTACTTAAACATTACTGAAGTATGTAAACACACGTAGACAATATTACAGGAGCACACATAGCAAAGTTAAACACATACTCTAGACAGAATGGCCCTGCAGTTGGCTCTGATCAGGGTCAAATTCAATGTGCCATAGATTATGGTTTATTGTGATGGAGTTGGGTTGCCTGAGTCTAGTGGCCAGTCTCCAGCAAGCCTACGCTGAGCTTCTGGTCCCCAACATCCGAAAGATTCTACCCCCCAGAGGGATGCATGCCCAGCCTAACTCTAGACATTTTGCATCATTACTGTGGTGCTTTCTCTTTTCTGCCTGCATTGCTGCTGAACCTGGCATCACACACACTACTTGAAGGGTTTTGTAATTAAGCGGGGATGTGATGCAAAGATCGATTGCTGCTTGCCCAACTCCCAGTTAGGGATGAGGATATCAGCAGGACACGTTTTAAATTTTTAAAAATAATAATGTTAAGTATAAAATAATATTAATAATAATATGGAACGTTCTATACAATAATGGGTCTTGTGGATTTTATTTTATACATAAAATTTAAATCGATATATCTTCCGAAATATTAACGCTATCGGGTTCCTATTTTTAACACAACATACCACACCATTACTATATGTGAAAATCCATTTTGGTGACTTACACATGCGGGGTACCGACGTTTCAAGGTCCGATACCCCGTAGGGTTCAAAACGGCCACATCTTCAGGTAGAAGTGTCCAAATCGGTTCTAAATAGGTACCTATTTAGAAGGGTCCTACCGCTATTGATTTGTTTTGTTCGTTAATTTTTGCTTTATCCGTTATGGAGATACAAGTGTGCAAAGAAATTGCATATTTCCCGGGCGTTACGCGCCATTAACGTATTACGAGGACGTCCTCGAAGCCAGTCGTAATATGTTAATGGCGCGTAACGCCCGGGAAATATGCAATCTCTTTGCACACTTGTATCTCCATAACGGATAAAGCAAAAATTAACGAACAAAACAAATCAATAGCGATAGGACCCTTCTACATAGGTACCTATTCTGAACCGATTTGGACACTCCTACCTGAAGATGTGGCCGTTTTGAACCCTACGGGGTATCGAACCTTGTAACGTCGGTACCCCGCATGTGTAAGACACCAAAATGAATTATCACATATAGTAATGGTGTGGTATGTTGTGTTAAAAATAGGAACCCGATAGTGTTAATATTTCGGAAGATATATCGATTTGGAACGTTCTATACGAAAATGGGTCTTGTGGATTTCATTTTATAACATAAAATTTAAATCGATATATCTTCCGTCATATTAACGCTATCGGGTTCCTATTTTAACACAACATACCACACCATTACTATATGTGAAAATCCATTTTGGTGTCTTACACATGCGGGGTACCGACGTTACAAGGTCCGATACCCCGTAGGGTTCAAAACGGCCACATCTTCAGGTAGGAGTGTCCAAATCGGTTCAAAATAGGTACCTAGGTAGAAGGGCCCTATCGCTATTGATTTGTTCTGTTCGTTAATTTTTGCTTTATCCGTTATGGAGATACAAGTGTGCAAAGAAATTGCATATTTCCCGGGCGTTACGCGCCATTAACGTATTACGACTGGCTTCGAGAACGTCCTCGTAATACGTTAATGGCGCGTAACGCCCGGGAAATATGCGATTTCTTTGCACACTTGTATCTCCATAACGGATAAAGCAAAAATTAACGAACAGAACAAATCAATAGCGGTAGGGGCCTTCTACATAGGTACCTATTTTGAACCGATTTGGACACTCCTACCTGAAGATGTGGCCGTTTTGAACCCTACGGGGTATCGGACCTTGTAACGTCAGTACCCCGCATGTGTAAGACACGAAAATGGATTTTCACATACAGTAATGGTGTGGTATGTTGTGTTAAAAATAGGAACCCGATAGCGTTAATATGACGGAAGATATATCGATTTAAATTTTATGTTATAAAATGAAATCCACAAGACCCATTTTCGTATAGAACGTTCCATTTAAATTTTATGTTATAAAATAAAATCCACAAGACGCATTTTCGTATAGAACGTTCCATATCTATTATCATTTTCCCCTACTGTCTTATCAGAGGATGCCATCAGCTGTAGACAACAAAGCATTTATCAATGCATAGGTTATGCATAGTCTCGTACCCAGACCCTAGTACGTCACAGCTGCGGATGCATTACATCACCGCTACGCTTCTGGGAAAGTAAAAAAGTCGGTGACAAAAAGAACTTTTTAATTGACCGCAGCCCGTTGGAATGTTGCTATGTCAACAAGTAGTGCATGTATAGACAAAACCATAGATACTATCTATGACATAACTTTGGATAACAAAATGGATTATGTTTGTACAGCTGTACGTTTTGCGATGGATCAACTGGGACCGCAGTGAGTACGGTTGAAGGACAAATAGAAGGAGGCTATTCACAACTTTGTTCGAGGCCATGACTGTTTCGTTATTTTGCCAACGGGGTACGGGAAAACGTTGTGCTATGCCTTGCTGCCTTTCGTGTTCGACCATCTTCGAAAGTGAACACCTCAGTCTTCAACAGCTCAGTCTTCTATTGTAGTTTGCGTTTCGCCGTTGGTATGGACCAAGTTAGCAAGTACTCATCGAAGGGTCTGACAACGCAGTTTCTTGGGGAAGCACAGGTAGACTATTCTGTCATCAGTAGAGTGTTGGAAGGTGAATACCAGCTAGTATTTATAAGCCCTGAAGCATTGCTAAGAATGGAATCCAAGCAACGTTCGCCATAACCATTAAAACATTAATATATGAATACTATTGCGGTCTAGTCGCCTATCTCTTGTACAAACAATTAACATTCCATCTGTCACCGACTTTTTTCCCAGACCCTAGTTCTAGCGTAGCGGTGATGCAATCCGTGACGTACTAGGGTCTGGGTACGAGACTAGGTTATGCATGCGCATGTATACAATCTGAGGTTTTCTGCAGTGTGTGTACAAGTGCATACATGATTGCAATGATTGGTGATGTGATATGCGTAATGATGGTGGTCAATTGTAATTGTGATCTAACTGATGAGTAACGTTTGTCACAGAATTCACAACAGCAGGAAATACGGCTCCGCCATCTGATAGATAATCTCAAAGTTTACTTCAGTGCATGCACACTATTTGCTGCCATGATTACAAATGTTGGTGACACAATTATTAAGCTTCTTATTTTTCTTATTGATAGACTTATACTTTAAACCCTTTCCGATTCAAGATTGTGAGCAATACTGTACATGTAACCATGTATGTTTGGGCAAGTCATTTTTCTGAAAGGAACACATTTGTACAGTTCAAAAGATTAAGATTTTATCATGAAACACAAGTTTCATACATTTACTCTGCTGGACTCTGTAAGTATTTTATCGTTTAGCGTGCTCATGCATTCAATACAATTTGCCAATGCATCTGCATATTTGAACATGTACCTTTGGCATTGGAAGGTCTGTCTTCTTGGTGCTAGTTGTATTTGCACCAATTGCAGCATTTGCATTAGCTTCTGGAGTTTTGTCAACCGTTGTTTTCTCCCATTGGATCCCGGTATAAACTCATTGCCTAACAAGATAGACACATTAGTAACAACTCTGTTGGATTGGTGGCTTTTCTATCATGACACTGCCCCCTAGATTTTGGTATCGAAAGTTGGCCAAACCCAGATAAGACGTACGTGGACATCATGATTAAAGAATATGGTTTTTGGAATGTAACAGGAGATGCATAAGGATGTTTAATATAAATTTTGAAAGTTGCTATCACTAATATCTTAAAGCCATATAAAATATGCTCAAAAGCAGCATTACATGTTGATTCTGCTCAATCTTTGCTGGCATGTGCTAAAAAAAAACAGTAGTTCATAAAATGTATGGCCAAATATCCTATTGAAATACAAATAACGGAATCTTGAATTTTGTTAATTGCATTCATAATACCTGGAATCCTCAATAGGGAGTATTACACCATGATGCACTATGATTGTAAAAAGTCTGCTTTAATATAATGCATTTTGTACATATGTGACGAATATGGTTTGTGTTCCTTTGCTGATTCTAACTGCGCTATCATATGGTGAATTGTTTTTGGGGGGGGGGGGGGGGGGGGGGGGGGGGGGGGGGGGGGGGGGGGGGTGGGGGGGGGGGGCCGGTTAGCAGTAGGTGACTTGCCTTTTGGTATAAAAACTACACCAAAATGCAGTAGCCAGGACACAATATGCTCCACTGATTAAAGACTCTTTCACATTGAGGTAGCCATCAAGTCCATAATTGGTGACACAATAGCTGCAGTGGCAATGCTGGATATGTATATCAGAGCCCTACATACACAGAGTCATTCAGTATGGCTATTTTAATCTTTCTGCTCTGGAAAGCCATTACAATTCCAACTATCTGAAGAATACCAAGGTAGGTCTCCAGCAGAATGAACCAGTAGTAAGAGGGCGAGCTGTCACTGTGACAAGTGTAGATATAGTGGCTGATTTGAATTCCATTCTCTTTTGCCTGTGAAGTGAGATAAATAATATTGTATTCGATAATTTAGTATGATACAAAAGTAAACAAATAAACAATAAGCAAACCCTGACTTCCACACATGCTCTTATACCTGATAAGTGCCCATCTCCTTGTCCATGATTAGACGAGGTGAGGGTGTTAGTTTGGGAACTACTGATCCCAATAGTAATATCAGAGCTGCTATTCCAGTGATGGCCATGATAATGATCACCAGATGCCAGTCCTTTGGAATCTTGAAATAGAGATCATGCATATCACGCATTATATCTGTGCCACCTTTTCCCCAATAAATTGACAGTCCAGTTATAATGAAAGGTGTTTCATATTTATGCTACCATTATTGCTGAAACTACATGGCTGCTTGGCAATGTTTGGAACAGCGTATCATCAGTGTATCAAGTATAATTTCAGCATACCAGCTTTGATGGAGTAGGCTGATGAATGATGTAATTTATCCTCCACATTTTGGCAGGGATAGTACCAAATGCTAGCACATATCCACATATGCTAAGCCACTGTTTCAACTGAGGATATGTAAAAGAAGTACCAAATTATAGATAGCTGTTAAGAAATCATGTAACTTACAATGCATATAGTACGAATTGCATGAAATGTGGTAGCTTGAATCATATTGATAATGACAAAAATGTACATCATTAACACTCCTCCTAGGATGAAGTAGTTGAGGGTTGGGCTTGTTATACAACGAGAAGGATAACTTGTCAGTAATTTAAGGGGGAAAAAAAACATTAGACCTACCTTCGATCTCTGAAAAGAAAATTGAATACACAAAATCCAATTGTAAAAAATATACCTATTGATGCAAAAGTGTAATATGCATATACTATCCCTGAAAGGAAGGTACTGGTTGTATTGCGTGGAGTGCCATCTGATGGCACACCCTCTGGTTTGAAGGACAGGCAAGTAATTTAAATACCAGTAAAGATAAAACATATCATATCTCAATAATCATCCATACCTGGATAAATAGTTTTGAGCAGTTTGGTTTCCAATAGGGATAAACCCCAAATGATTTGCATGATCTGAATATCCTATAAACACCTCTACAGCTGTTTTGGTCAAACATATTTCATTTTGATAACATTTGGGCTCACAATTGATTCGCCAACCTTGTTGGTTACTGCAAATATTTGTGCAAGAGACATCACAAGAGTTCCCTTCGAGTCAAAAGTAACATTCCCTGCAGAAAAAAAACAGATCCTGATTTATGACAAGCAATATGTATTCCTACCGATGCTCCAAAGAAATTTGTACTTGCTAAGTTGTTCTTTAATACGCAAGCAAGTCTTGCATTGTCATACGTAAACTTGTCTAATGTTACGTTCAATGTTCCATTTAGATATTCAACATCCAGTTCCATTGGTATTGAGCTGTGCAGCAGTTTTATTCAGAGCAAGTGCAATGGCCCAAATTCGTACGCTGCTTCTGGAGAAAAAAAAAGGGATATAACTACCCTTTTTCCTTTTTGCTTCATACTGCTGTTCTACTTGTGTTGCGATTCAATTACAATGTTTATGGCTGCAAGTCATGCACATGTCAGGATACTTACAAGTCCACTTATGCTAACTTTTTCAGGATTGATTGATTTAACTATCAGCAGTGCTCTCTTAAGTAGTGATAACAATTCCTCATCAGTGCAGTTCACTGTCCCCATGGTTACACGACTTGTCCACCATTCCTCTCCATACCATCCATATATTTTGGATACGTTTTGTTCCTTGCCTTCAATATAACAATGGGTCCAAAACAATGATAATAAAGAATAGTTGAACTATTATAAGAATAATGAGAATATCATCTTCTCGTGTGCTAGATATCTGCTATGTGCACATTTAGTAGTAATTTTTTTTTAATAATTATTATGCAGTCATGCCAATTTGCAGGCTCAACGCCTATAGTGAAGCTGAAAGTGGCCTAGGGCATGCTCAAGACCAGTTGATATCCTATGGCTGAAACTGACAACCGACTTGGAAGCATTAGATCACTATAATTCCCTTGATAACCAACTACAATGAAAGCTATTATCATACCTCCATGCCATCAGAAGGAGGAATGGGGAGATCAGCAGCTTATAAAATTTCATGGTTCAGTCAGTCAAGAGACAGTTGCATTATAATTTGCACAATGCACCAATTAAACAGTTGTGTACTGTAATGTGCAAGGTTGTTTGTATTGGGTACACATGTAAAGAAAAATACAACTGAAGTTGTTAGTCCTGATTCTGGTTCTTCACCTAAGAGAGGTGGACCTCTGATCTATCACATAAGGTGTTAGAGTGGGATTTTGATTGTTGATAAGGCATCAACATTCCTGGCAGAGCATATGACAACCAGATCTCTGGGACGACACTCAAGGTACAAATGCAGGCAAGGGAGGTGGCAGAAACGATCCAGAGCATATAGGAGATGATGAGCCTTCTCATGGAAGACAGGCACTGAAATGAGGCAGAATGTGTAGTTGAATATGACTCACAAGAGAGACAAGTTGCAACACAGCTGCAATCTGTGCAAAGCCATCATATAAACAGGTTCAAATACAGTTCACCAAAGGAATTACCATTGACGCTTTAATCACTGAATTAAGCAGATGACTATTTTGTAATGTTTGAGACAACAAGTTTTGGACCTTGTCTCAGTGAATGCACGGGTAACACCTGGTATTCAAATCACTATCGCCAGAAGATGCTGTGAATTACAAAGTGATGAAAGCAGGAATTGTGGTAAAATATGATAATCATGCCATTATCCATTGCTCTGCCAAAAGAGAAGAATGTATGGGTCAGTGTATGGGTCAGTAAGACAGAACCCAAGGCTTCCATGCTAATGGGTGAGTTAGTTAACAACTTTGAACGGGTAAGGTTGTCAAGACCATAGTATGGCCCATCATAATAAGAATCCAGTGTATGGGTCTGGGCCCATCACAATAAGAGAATCCAGTGTATGGGTCTGGGCCCATCACAATAAGAGAATCCAGTGTATGGGTCTGGGCCCATCACAATAAGAGAATCCAGTGTATGGGTCTGGGGCCCATCACAATAAGAGAATCCAGATGTATGGGTCTGGGAAATAGTGTGTGTTTTGCAAAAGATTTGGCAAGAATACAGATGAATGTCACCTGAAACTGTGAAGAGATAAGGATAGTTTCAGGGTCATCAAAACACCAGCAAAGTCAAAGCTCTACTGTAAAATGCCTTAATTTAACGGGTGGGACATGTTAAATGTACTATCCTAAAACTACTATCCTAAGTCCAGATACACTGCTGTATAAAGAATCCAAACTGGAGGAGAAAGAGATAACAACAGGGAAGGCCCATTAGTCTACTTGTTGTGAGCCATGAGGCTGTAAAAGGGATATTGTTAGACACACGTTGTGCAAGGACAAGGATGATAAAAGATTTGTTACCATTAGAAGATGCTTGATGGTGGAACTGTAATGCAGGATTTATTAGTCTGCGCTTGCGCAGTACATTGTATTGATGGAACCTTTTGTAATAGATTGTCACACGCACACCCGTGATCACACATATATATATATACCTTATTTTTGTATGTTGTCAGTCTGTACCTCGTGTATACCTGCTATCAATTTTGGCCGCTTACACTGGCGTAGTCGGCTCTACACGAGTTGGAATGTCCAAACCCTTGCTCCTACCCAGCCCCGGATCCAGCATAGCCTTGGGGGGGGCGGCCGCCCCCCCCCATCGCCTATGAAATGCCGCCCCTGGCAGCTTTTGCCGCCCCCCCCCCCCCCCTTCCCGACGACAAAGATCTATAGATAACGTACTTAAAAGTCCCGATAACTCAGTTGTACGGACAAATGTCAACGAAGCGGTGGAGCACGACAGGGCAGGTGCGGAGTGGACCCGTTGCCGTGATGTTTCCGTGTGCTCTAGTACAGAATCGACTTGCCGACTGCACCCCCCCCCCCCCCCCCCCCCCCGTCGTAAGCGACTGCACCCCCCCCCCCCCCCCCCCCCCCCCCCCCCCCGTCGTAAGCGGACTGCACCCCCCTCCTCCGTTCGCATACATTGCCGCCCCTCTGGTAAACCGCCCCCCCCATAACAAATTCCTGGATCCGGGGCTGCTCCTACCTGAGCCCTACGGAGGCGAAGCGGGTGGCTGGGCGGAATGGGTAGACCATTTCGAGAACGTAGCCACTGTCAACAAGTGGGCCACTGGTGAGGAGAAATTAAAATGGCTGAAGGTGCGTCTAACTGGGAAGGCTCAGACAGCGTTCAAGAAGTTGCCACAAGATGTGAAAGAAAACTACGGTGAGTGCATAAAATCCTTACAGCGCCGTTTTGACCCTGACGTAAGAGGCAACTGTACGTGGCCGAGTTAAGTGCCAGAACGAGGCACAAGGACGAAGACTGGGCTACTTTCGGCGACGTATTGAGAGTTCTTGCGGACAAAGCGTATCCTGACCTGGAGGAGAAGGCAAGAGAACGTCTTGCATTAAACCAGTTTTTGGCACAAATTGAAAACGCCCAAGTCGCTTTCGGCGTGAAGCAGAAGAAACGACCACCAACGTCGAGGAGGCCGTCGTCGCAACAATTGAATTAGAGTCGTACTTGGGAAGCTCCGACCGTGCTGAAGCTGTCGCAGCTGTCTCTCCACTTGATGAACCTCAGACGGTGAAGTTGCTTGGCGAGCGGCTACAACGGTTGGAGATGCTACTCGAGAGACAAGGGAGTTCCACAAGGCCTCGGACAAGTAAGCAAACCTGGGAGGCTGAGAGTGGGAAACGCAAGGCTGTAGTCTGTTGGACTTGTGGCAAGAAAGGCCATATTGCAAGATTTTGTCGGAGTCGCGCAACAGAGCAGCATCAGGGAAACTTCAGTCCCTCAGTGGAAAGAGCCTACCACGTGAGGGAAGAAGACATGTAGAGGCTCAAACTGATCAGTTGACTGTTCCTTCTCTTTCGGTAACTTGCGGGTAAGTTACAGCGTAAAGGGAGTCATTGGGGTGGTAGCTATTGCATTCGTTGTTGATACGGGAGCAGCTGTATCTCTTATCCGCAAGGATGTTGTAGTAACTCGGCTAAAGTACCAATTTTAATCTTTCAAAATCCAATGCGGCAACACTTAAATACTAGCATGCGCATGCGCGTTGCATAATATAATATCACATCTTTCTTCCTTCTCAAGAAAACACTGCTTGATACCGTTCAGGCTGCCGTCTGTTCCTGCTGGGATATCTTCGGTCTGGTGCTTGTTGCACGATGACTGGTGGGCGGGCTTCTTGATCTATTTCTTCGTCAACCTCAGGCTCATCGCCCACCACTGAATTATTGGCATCTTCCTCTTGCTCATCTTGTGCTCCATTATTGAGCTCTGGATCTTCTGCAGCCACATCAGTCGATAATCTGTCTCCCATCCACGTATCATCAGCCTCGCCTGCTCGCTTCCTTAGTTGATCTTGGTGTCTTCTGCACACAATCCCATTTTCTAACACCACATCAAACGATAATGACCACTTGCATTTTGTGATTTTCCCAGGCACCCATTTCCATCTGCCCCCCCGCGCATAATATTTCACATATACGCTTTCCTGTTCTTGAAAACTCCTTTCAACTGCATTGGTATCGTGTGCTGCCTTTTGTCCCTGCTGCCTCCTTTCCACTCTTTCCGCTAAATTTGGATGCAATGCATCTAAACGGGATCGGAGCCTTCTGCCATACAGAAGTTCAGCAGGAGAGACACCAGTGGTCGTCTGGGGGGTAATTCTGTACTGAAATAAGAATCTTGCCAACTTATCTCTGAGTGTTCCAGTTGTCATCTTCTTTACTCCCTGCTTCACAGTTTGCACAGCCCTTTCTGCCATTCCGTTAGAAGACGGATGATATGGTGCTGACCTAATGTGTGTCACACAATTATTTTTAAGGAAGTCATGAAACTCCCTGCTTGAAAAACATGGCCCATTATCCGTCATCACTGTTTCTGGTATTCCAAACCTTGAAAATATTGTTCGCAGTCGCTGGATAGTTGCCTCTGCAGTAGCACTTTCCCGACCTCCACTTCGATCCACTTTGAATGAGCATCAATCACCACCAGCAACATCTGCCCTTCGACAGGGCCTGCATAATCTATGTGTAATCTTGCCCATGGTCTGGTAGGCCAACTCCAAGGTTGTAAGGGAGCCGAGCCACTGGTGGTGATGGTCTTGCTGCCTGACACTGAGGACATTTGGAAACCAGCATTTCAATATCTTTATCTATTCCCGGCCACCATACAAATGTTCTAGACAAGCTTTTCATGCTAGATATTCCTGGGTGTCCCCCATGCAACTCTTGCAATACATAATTTCTTCCTTTTTCTGGGACAACCACCCGATTACCCCAAAGGATACAACCATCATGAGTTGATAGCTCCATTCGACGTTGCCAGAAAGATAACAGGGTCTGTGATGCACCTGAAGGCGGATGTAGTGGCCACCCTGCCAATATATACTGCAACACTTGTGACAAGATTGGATCTTTCTTAGTCCAATGCTTCACTTGTGAACAGTCTACTGGTGAGTCCTTTAGACTTTCAAAAAGTAGGACCAATTTTGTGGGTATTTCTTCTTCCTCTTCAATTTGCTTCCCATCCATTGGTAGCCGGCTCAATGCATCTGCATTACCATGCTCTTCAGTTTTCTTGAAAACCAACTTGTACTTGTACACTGCTAGAGTCATTATCCACCTTTGTATTCTCCCTGACACCTGCATAGGGATTCCCCTTTGGGGGTAGAGTGTGTAACCGGTTATCAGGTTATTCGGGTTATTCGGATATTCGCAAAAACCTATCCGTTCGAATAGCAACTTAGCATTACTCGGAAAAATCGATTAGTGAATTTTATCTATTCGAAATAACCGGTTTATGTTTCTCCATTCGGAGGGTACTTAGGTATTCGTCGCCAGCATCGACAATTCGCCCATTATTCGAATACCTTTTTATACCGATATCCGGATATGATTTTCAATTGAGTATTTCATAATTAGAGCTGTATATTTAACTACGTCACTGTTGTCTTGACTATTTATAAAGACAATCACTAATCGAGTACACAGCCAACTTCGTACAATCTGGTACAGATATGACTGTGCGTACATTCTGTCTCATTTATGTTTATCAACTTGTACCATGTATGTCAACAAGCTACAATCTGGTACAGAAATGTTTACCAATATGTTACAAAATGAAGCTACATTTTGACTCAAACTGTTAACAATATGTAACAAACCTGATAACCAGTCCAGGTACGGTTTGTAGCATTATGTACCAGACACCACAAATCCTTCTCAGAAGCGCATGCGCGAAAGGCAAACCGTCGTACTACCTTTGGAGGTGAACACACGCGCTACTTTTGTTTTCGCTGTCTCATCTCACGCGCATATTGAATCCGGCATAAGGTTTTCATGGCAATTGTTGAAGTCGTCACTTTGAACCAGCGACAATCTTGATTGTTACTTGAAATGCGAGGGCGTGTATATAGACGGAGATATTAGATATTATCTCTGGTATAGACAAGTGTGAGGTGAGGGCGATGCATATTTCTCATGTCTTGACAATGAATTAATAATTTATTTCTACCTATTCGAAATAACGCACAATGTTTACACGATATGTTTTAGCAAGATGGCGTGTATAATATTTCATCGCGGCAATCGGTGCATAGCAAGCCAATCAATGAGTCAGAATATGGCAATAAGGTCCAGAATAATTCATCAGGACTTAATGATC
>JABACO010000010.1:9662967-9880959 GCA_013339895.1 Ephydatia muelleri | reverse complement strand
CCCCCCCCCCCCCCCCCCCCCCCCCCCCCGTCGTAAGCGGACTGCACCCCCCTCCTCCGTTCGCATACATTGCCGCCCCTCTGGTAAACCGCCCCCCCCATAACAAATTCCTGGATCCGGGGCTGCTCCTACCTGAGCCCTACGGAGGCGAAGCGGGTGGCTGGGCGGAATGGGTAGACCATTTCGAGAACGTAGCCACTGTCAACAAGTGGGCCACTGGTGAGGAGAAATTAAAATGGCTGAAGGTGCGTCTAACTGGGAAGGCTCAGACAGCGTTCAAGAAGTTGCCACAAGATGTGAAAGAAAACTACGGTGAGTGCATAAAATCCTTACAGCGCCGTTTTGACCCTGACAGTAAGAGGCAACTGTACGTGGCCGAGTTAAGTGCCAGAACGAGGCACAAGGACGAAGACTGGGCTACTTTCGGCGACGTATTGAGAGTTCTTGCGGACAAAGCGTATCCTGACCTGGAGGAGAAGGCAAGAGAACGTCTTGCATTAAACCAGTTTTTGGCACAAATTGAAAACGCCCAAGTCGCTTTCGGCGTGAAGCAGAAACGACCACCAACGTCGAGGAGGCCGTCGTCGCAACAATTGAATTAGAGTCGTACTTGGGAAGCTCCGACCGTGCTGAAGCTGTCGCAGCTGTCTCTCCACTTGATGAACCTCAGACGGTGAAGTTGCTTGGCGAGCGGCTACAACGGTTGGAGATGCTACTCGAGAGACAAGGGAGTTCCACAAGGCCTCGGACAAGTAAGCAAACCTGGGAGGCTGAGAGTGGGAAACGCAAGGCTGTAGTCTGTTGGACTTGTGGCAAGAAAGGCCATATTGCAAGATTTTGTCGGAGTCGCGCAACAGAGCAGCATCAGGGAAACTTCAGTCCCTCAGTGGAAAGAGCCTACCACGTGAGGGAAGAAGACATGTAGAGGCTCAAACTGATCAGTTGACTGTTCCTTCTCTTTCGGTAACTTGCGGGTAAGTTACAGCGTAAAGGGAGTCATTGGGGTGGTAGCTATTGCATTCGTTGTTGATACGGGAGCAGCTGTATCTCTTATCCGCAAGGATGTTGTAGTAACTCGGCTAAAGTACCAATTTTAATCTTTCAAAATCCAATGCGGCAACACTTAAATACTAGCATGCGCATGCGCGTTGCATAATATAATATCACATCTTTCTTCCTTCTCAAGAAAACACTGCTTGATACCGTTCAGGCTGCCGTCTGTTCCTGCTGGGATATCTTCGGTCTGGTGCTTGTTGCACGATGACTGGTGGGCGGGCTTCTTGATCTATTTCTTCGTCAACCTCAGGCTCATCGCCCACCACTGAATTATTGGCATCTTCCTCTTGCTCATCTTGTGCTCCATTATTGAGCTCTGGATCTTCTGCAGCCACATCAGTCGATAATCTGTCTCCCATCCACGTATCATCAGCCTCGCCTGCTCGCTTCCTTAGTTGATCTTGGTGTCTTCTGCACACAATCCCATTTTCTAACACCACATCAAACGATAATGACCACTTGCATTTTGTGATTTTCCCAGGCACCCATTTCCATCTGCCCCCCCGCGCATAATATTTCACATATACGCTTTCCTGTTCTTGAAAACTCCTTTCAACTGCATTGGTATCGTGTGCTGCCTTTTGTCCCTGCTGCCTCCTTTCCACTCTTTCCGCTAAATTTGGATGCAATGCATCTAAACGGGATCGGAGCCTTCTGCCATACAGAAGTTCAGCAGGAGAGACACCAGTGGTCGTCTGGGGGGTAATTCTGTACTGAAATAAGAATCTTGCCAACTTATCTCTGAGTGTTCCAGTTGTCATCTTCTTTACTCCCTGCTTCACAGTTTGCACAGCCCTTTCTGCCATTCCGTTAGAAGACGGATGATATGGTGCTGACCTAATGTGTGTCACACAATTATTTTTAAGGAAGTCATGAAACTCCCTGCTTGAAAAACATGGCCCATTATCCGTCATCACTGTTTCTGGTATTCCAAACCTTGAAAATATTGTTCGCAGTCGCTGGATAGTTGCCTCTGCAGTAGCACTTTCCCGACCTCCACTTCGATCCACTTTGAATGAGCATCAATCACCACCAGCAACATCTGCCCTTCGACAGGGCCTGCATAATCTATGTGTAATCTTGCCCATGGTCTGGTAGGCCAACTCCAAGGTTGTAAGGGAGCCGAGCCACTGGTGGTGATGGTCTTGCTGCCTGACACTGAGGACATTTGGAAACCAGCATTTCAATATCTTTATCTATTCCCGGCCACCATACAAATGTTCTAGACAAGCTTTTCATGCTAGATATTCCTGGGTGTCCCCCATGCAACTCTTGCAATACATAATTTCTTCCTTTTTCTGGGACAACCACCCGATTACCCCAAAGGATACAACCATCATGAGTTGATAGCTCCATTCGACGTTGCCAGAAAGATAACAGGGTCTGTGATGCACCTGAAGGCGGATGTAGTGGCCACCCTGCCAATATATACTGCAACACTTGTGACAAGATTGGATCTTTCTTAGTCCAATGCTTCACTTGTGAACAGTCTACTGGTGAGTCCTTTAGACTTTCAAAAAGTAGGACCAATTTTGTGGGTATTTCTTCTTCCTCTTCAATTTGCTTCCCATCCATTGGTAGCCGGCTCAATGCATCTGCATTACCATGCTCTTCAGTTTTCTTGAAAACCAACTTGTACTTGTACACTGCTAGAGTCATTATCCACCTTTGTATTCTCCCTGACACCTGCATAGGGATTCCCCTTTGGGGGTAGAGTGTGTAACCGGTTATCAGGTTATTCGGGTTATTCGGATATTCGCAAAAACCTATCCGTTCGAATAGCAACTTAGCATTACTCGGAAAAATCGATTAGTGAATTTTATCTATTCGAAATAACCGGTTTATGTTTCTCCATTCGGAGGTACTTAGGTATTCGTCGCCAGCATCGACAATTCGCCCATTATTCGAATACCTTTTTATACCGATATCCGGATATGATTTTCAATTGAGTATTTCATAATTAGAGCTGTATATTTAACTACGTCACTGTTGTCTTGACTATTTATAAAGACAATCAATAATCGAGTACACAGCCAACTTCGTACAATCTGGTACAGATATGACTGTGCGTACATTCTGTCTCATTTATGTTTATCAACTTGTACCATGTATGTCAACAAGCTACAATCTGGTACAGAAATGTTTACCAATATGTTACAAAATGAAGCTACATTTTGACTCAAACTGTTAACAATATGTAACAAACCTGATAACCAGTCCAGGTACGGTTTGTAGCATTATGTACCAGACACCACAAATCCTTCTCAGAAGCGCATGCGCGAAAGGCAAACCGTCGTACTACCTTGGAGGTGAACACACGCGCTACTTTTGTTTTCGCTGTCTCATCTCACGCGCATATTGAATCCGGCATAAGGTTTTCATGGCAATTGTTGAAGTCGTCACTTTGAACCAGCGACAATCTTGATTGTTACTTGAAATGCGAGGGCGTGTATATAGACGGAGATATTAGATATTATCTCTGGTATAGACAAGTGTGAGGTGAGGGCGATGCATATTTCTCATGTCTTGACAATGAATTAATAATTTATTTCTACCTATTCGAAATAACGCACAATGTTTACACGATATGTTTAGCAAGATGGCGTGTATAATATTTCATCGCGGCAATCGGTGCATAGCAAGCCAATCAATGAGTCAGAATATGGCAATAAGGTCAGAATAATTCATCAGGACTTAGTGATCGAATCTGGTAGTAGCTGGGGTAGTGCGGATGAGCCTTACTTCGGCCACAATGTAAGAACAAATTTTCCTTACGAACAGCCTTCAGGGTAAGTGGGAGAGGCTAGGTACAGCAACTCCTCAGCATGGTCTGAAAACAAGGTGCCTTCTTCCTGAAATACTTGCTGTAGTTCAGCAAGAGTGGGTTTGCCACAGTTATACTTTGTTCCCAGCCACTGCGCAAATCCCTTGTATGTCTTACTCTTGCTGGAGGGCTCCTCTCTGCAGTACTTTCGCTGTGTACATAAGTTTTCAATTCCTGCCATGTTTATACTAACTTTACAACTTACCAGCAGTGACACGTAGTAATGATACATAGGAATATTCTCTTTCTCTGCCTTCAGTAATGGCAGAAAACCTAGTGACAAACTCATCTGATTTCATCTTTGCATATGCTTCACAGGGCTTGTGTGCAAAGATCTTCAATTACAAGAACACATTAAATACTATGTTTTATTACACCTCATTACTCACCCTTCTCCTTTCCTCAGCTCGCAACTCTCCAAGACGTGCATTACAAAATGAAGTTGCAGCTTTCAATTTGTATTTTATACGTACTTCAGCCTTCAAAACTTTTCCGATGACTTCCTGGGATTTTTATTGAACAAGCAGTATGCCGATATTTAGTAGGCAATAACTTACTAGGACATCCTTGTTCTCTGGCTGTCTTGAAAGTGTGTTACAGAATAGGTTTGCTGTTTTTACCAGCAGATCATCCTGTAAGAAAAAGGAACACATCATTGTATTAATAACAATGCTTTTAAAATTTTGAACCTTAAAGGACTACTGTTGATGGAGAATGAATCTCTCATGGAATCATCAAAGGCTTTCTTAAGATCACGTTGTTCGGTCTCTATCCTTTCAAGGGTTTGCTGGAAAGATTGAACTGTATCCAGGATTGTTTTCAGTGTTCCACTTAGTGGGTGTTGAGGTACAGGTATGCTGGCAGTAATCCTTGCGCTGCCACTTGATGATGCATCGTCATTATGACTGGATGATGCTAGGTTGCCGCGGATGGGTGTTGTGGTGGTTGAATATGGTTGAAACCGTGCTACATGTACAGCTTGTGCCGCCATTTGCCGCAAAATAAGCCACGTGCACGTGAAACCGCAAACACAAACATGGCGACTAAGACAAAGCGTAAGTTTACTTCTAACTCGCCAGTAGTTTATAACAAACTTAATTTAGGTTTTTACTGCGAAGTATGCGACGAAGATTTCGCGTTTCCATGCATATACAAGCGGCATCTCACCAGCCGTTCCCATCAAACATTCGTTGAGCGCTTACGTGTCTTTGACGACGATCAACACATGGAAGAGGTTGGATTTCTGTGTGCTTGTGTTGTTTCTGTGTGCGTGTTAGTGTTTGCATGTGTTGTGTGTGCGTGTGTTAGTGTGTGCGTGTGTTGTGTGTGCCTGTGTTGTTAGTGTGTGCATGTATGGGCACCCATGTATGTGTGCGTGTGTAGTTAGTGTGTGCATGTGTAGTTAGTGTGCGCGTGTGTTGTTAGTGTGTGCATGTGTTGTGTGTGCGTGTGTTGTTAGCGTGTGCGTTTGTTGTTAGTGTGTGTATGTGTTATTTGAGTGTGCGTTGTATGTGCATGCGTGTGTATGTGTGTTCTCAGTTTGACGGTTTGGTGGTGCATGGACAATTCATATCAGGAATCCAATCCAACTGACTACACATATGGAGACACTGGGCTTGAGGATATCTCTGATAGTGCTCTGGATGAAACCATTCATGACACCCATGAAGAGCAAATTGATAGTGACAGTGATTTCGAATTTGGCGCGTATTTCGAAGAGCTTGAGAATACAACTAATGAAAGCTATTACCCATTTCCATCGAAGATCTTTGCTCTGTTATTTCTCCTTGTTTACAGTCCTCACCCTATGGTAAATGTGCACCTCACCCCCTTTTGTTGTAAACTATTTCTTTAAACAGGGTCGCAGAAACCTCACATTTGTGTGGTTTATCTTAAAAAGTATGGGTGTCAAAACCCCTAGCATGTCATCTGTTATGGCATTTAAGCTCCCTGAAACAGAAGCTTCTCTGAAAGTAAGGGGCTCATTACATTACTTCATACATGTAGGTAGCCTGAGTCAAATGGGCCAAGGTATTTCACCTGTTATATCACTGCCACTTGTGATTAATATGTATAGGCTACTTGGTGACTGTACTCTCATCATGGTGTGTGTATGTTCAATAAGAGCAACGGTTTTACTACTGCAGTTCTTCTATTTGACAGCACTGTACTCGTGATCAAGTGCCATTCTATTGCATCCCTGTGTCATCTATCATCCGTCAGAGCCTTGGCAGACCAGACATAGCCAGTGCTATTGTGCGGCATCCTGTTTGTACTGAAGATAAATACACGTAAGCGTTGCAGTTTATATAATGTTGTTTACTTAATCTTAAATTATCAGAGAGATGTTTCATGGAAATCGCTGGCATACTGATAATCGTTTCATGTCACCCATGGTCAAACTTACTGATGGGACTTCCTGTTTTGTTTATGACTGTGTAAAGGTTGTCTATCCACTACTTGGCACTACTACAGGAATAATACAAAAATATTTTCATAAGGTACTTTGCCATTGTTTAATGTCCTGAGCATACCACATGGTGCACATTTGTACACAGCAGTGCACAGAAAGCAACACTTTTTACATTCCACAGGTTCAGCTTCTTTGCTGTTTTGCCATGTTTTACTGTCCTTATCTGTTTGGGCCGATGGTTTGAAGGCCTAACTCCTTCCACTTCCATGTACCCAGTGTGGTAACTGTGATAAGCTTCCATAAGAAGAACGGTGAAAGGAATTAGGCCTTCAAACCTTCAGCTAGAAAAGGCATGGCAAAATAGTCAAAGGTCCCAAAAAAACTGAATGAATGCAAATTTTTTGGTTCTCATGTACTGCAGCGTACACCCATGCACGACATTAGACATTAATCACTTATTTGTTATTGAAGTATATTCTTACATATTCTTACAGAGCTGCCTGAAAGAGGTGTTGGCCGAGGTGGATATTCTTTTGGATCTTGCACAGTTCAGGCAAATGGTTCCTGATACAACAGCAACACACATGGACACAGATGCACTCATTCTATATCACTCTTCTGCTGTAATTGCTGTGAGGGATATTCTGGGTTTTGCTGAACCGCCACGAATTGTAGTACGGTGGACACCACCAAACTTCTCCAGGATGACTTTACAGGTACAGATCAAATGTACTTATGTGTATACTTAGTATTTTATTGCAATAATTATTTCATAAGGAAACCACTAGTTATCTATCACCTCATCCTATGAAGGCAAAGGCAGCAGGCAAGCCAGTGGTGATGTTACCTATTATTTTATTTTCCGATGACACCAGCGGTAACAAAAGCAAGAAGTGGCACAAATTTGAGTCGTGGTATATGTCATTAGCTGGACTTCCACGCCATATAAATGCTAGAATTGAAAACATCCACTTCTTGTGTTGCTCGGATAGTGTGTGTCCCTTGGACATGAGTAAACCAATTTCAGAAGAATTAGTAAGACTTGAACAAGAAGGGGTTGTAGTTTATGATGCATTGTATAAGGAAATGGTACTAGTGATTGCTCCGCTCATGTGTATTGTTTGTGACAACCCACGGGCATCTGAACTGTTGAACCATCTTGGCAGTTCCGCTATAAAGTATTGTCGCATCTGTATGGTTAGTAAGTATTGTGTTTACATAGCAGAGATTTTCATTTATCCCCTTGTTTTTCTGAAGTGTGATAAGACTGAAAATCCAGACGAGCTGAGTGAATTGCGAACAATGAGTCTTGCTTTACAACAGATTGCAGAGATTGAAGCGTTAAGGACTGAGCAAGAGAAAATTGAAATGAGGAAGTTGTATGGTGTAAGGGAGACTTTGAACCCATTGTTTTCCATTCATGCAGATCTATACAGGTATGCAAAGAATGTATATTATATTACAATTTTTATGTTAAATTTTTTACATCCTAGATGCCTACCAATTGAAGTGCTCCATACATTGCTACTTGGTATTTGTAAGTATATACTAAAACATGTTATGTCAGGATTATCAGCTCGTCAGAAGGCAGAAATCCTTGCACGTGTAAAATCATTTGACACCTCTGGGTTCAGGACCAAAATGTATGGCAATGTTTGTCAACATTACAAATCCTTCGTTGGAAGAGACTTTAAGGGCTGGTCCCAGATGGCCTTGTTTATTTTAGGACCCTACCTCGATGGTGGACAGACACAAGTATTGTTGACATTTTCTAAGGTTAGGGGGTGAGATTTAATTGTAACTAATCACAACAAAGTGTATGTCACTACAGGTGTTCCAAATTGCGTATTGCGAATTTTTCTGTGTCCAATTAAGTGAAGAATGGAAAGGCATATGTTGTTCTTTCATTGACTCTGTAAAAACACACATGCCATTGCTGCTGAACAAGCCAAAGACTCACCTCATTCTTCATCTTGTTGACTGTATGATAGATTTTGGACCATCCTCCGCATTCAGTGCAGAGAGGTAAACTATATTGTTAAGTAATGTGAACTTATATGGTGCTTAATAATGATAGGTTTGAGTCTTTTAACTCGAGGGTTCGTCAATACAATGTTTTTGGAAACCGTCTTGCTCCAAGTCGAGATATAGCTCACCGTTTTTCTGTTGTGCAGCACATTCGTTATATTTGCCATGGTGGAAATCTCAGCAGTGGTGAAAAGTGATTTGTATGCCAGCTTATAGAATTTGTTTTTCATGTACTTTCATTATCCCTAGGTGTGGTGATGCTTTAAAGATGATTTTTTTGTCACCAGTAATGCAGCATATTATGTGTGGCATTCCAATGGAAGATCTGCAAGGGACTCGAGCTATTTATCAGCCAGGAACACCCAGAAAGGTATATATAGTGTCATTGTGTTACAATTTTAATATATTAATTTCTTATACAGAAAGGACAAAAGATATATCTGAAAGATCTACCACTGACACTAGCTGGTAAACAGAAGAATACTTTAGAGGAGCTTCAAAGTAACTCCCACAACTACAACGTTCAGCTTGGGGAGCATGCACTTACTGATAAAGTACTAGAGTATCGTGCGTTAATTTGCTCTGAACGCTCTCTTGTTAATTCTGGTGAAAACATAGAATTTGTGACATCATATGATCAGGTATGTATAGTCTCTTTGAGCAGTGTATTTATATTATTTTCATTTTTAGTTTATGTATGGAATTCTGCTGGCAACATTCACTACCCACAATGCTGCATGGTGCCTAGTTCAGGGCATTCTACCTCTTGTGTCCCTTGACAACCAGCCCATTTTGAATCCTTATGACTGTCCTTTGCTGGAATTAAGCAACACCATTTTCTGCACTCCAAGCTGCAACATTAAGAGACCTGCACCTTTGGTGCATGAGTGCACAGATACCTGTATCTTCCAAGAGACAATGCAAGCACGAACTGTTGAGAGAGAGAATATTTTGTGTAGCAAATTGGTCTTTCAACATGACTGGTCTAACCCTACTTATTGTTGCAATGTGTACTGTACAAGATAAATATTTTTAATAAATCATAATTATTTAACACTTATATTTCACCCATATATGGAAGATGGTTTTTGGTACAGAAATGATATCATGTATGTTACAGAAATGATAAAGGTTTATGGTACAGATTGTAGCTACATTCTGGGTCATAAAATTTGTCTACATAGTATGTACCAAGGTGTGTCAACATATCTGGCCCAAAATGACTACATATACGGTACATACGTCTTACAGGTATGTACCAGAAATTAGAAGTTGGCTGTGTAAATAGATAGTAATATAATAAATAATATTTAATGTGCATCAATTGGGGATACAAAATATACAGCGTGTACTAGCTCAGTGCTGTTATCGTCGTCTTCAAGTAAGTAACTAAGTTCATTAGTATATGCCACGAGTTGTGGTTGTATGTAGTAGCAATAAATTTATGTACCCGTACTAGTATTGCATTGTTTTATTGTACAGTGGTACGAAGTGAACATATCTGAGTATTGAGCTATTCCATTATTTAATAATACACCCCTACAGATGACAATAAATGGTGTCCAGGGGGGTATATGGAATATGTCCCAGGGGGTGGTCATTTAAATCCCTGTCCCGGGGGGTTAGAAGGAGGACAAGGGGGAGTGGAACAACATAGAAGATTGTCCAGGGGGATGGGGCAAAACAGAAGCTCGTCCAGGGGGCATTTACAAGTCTGTCCCTGGGGGTAGAGGTATAATACAAGCTTGTCCAGGGGTGCTTTTATAAATTGTCCCGGGGGTATACGTTTGCAATTATTGTCATCTGTAGGGGTGTACGGTTAAATAATGGAATAGCCCATTGCGCTAGCGAGTGAAATATAGAATGACAGACTTCTCACCCACTTCAAGTAAGTATGCGCGCTCTGTTTGAGTATGTGGAGGAATTAGAGAGCATTACGCAATCGTACTAATGGGAAATTTCATATGCATTTAGAGAGAACGGGAATGGAGTGTTGTGGGATGATTGTAAGGGGAGTACGTGATTGTAGGTGATGTGGGGTGAGTTTATAATTGTGATGTCTGGTCTCAGTGGTTAGGGTGGATGGTTAGGTTTACATTACTATTGATATGTACAAGTGCATGGTAAAGACATACAATTTATTAAACTCTATTTGGCAAGCACATGCTACTGTAGACCTTTGTGTCTCCATGCATAGCTCTAGTTTGGGTGCAAGACCAGGTGGATTTCTGTGCAAACATAAATTATCTTCTCAGTGTGCACTCCACAAGCACCATAACCTGAATAACCTAGGTATTCGGCAGGAAATTTTGGAAACCTATTCGTAAAAATCGATTATGTTTTTTAAACTATTCGGAAAAATCGATTTTCAGATCCACAAAAACCTGAAAAATCGATTAGTGTTTTAAAAGTATTCGGAAAAATCGATTTTCATTATGCAGGGGAGGTTACACACCCTATTTGGGGGTCAAATAGCTGCAACAATGGTTTGTGATCTGTTACAATTGTAAAATTTCTTCCATATAAATACAAATGAAACCGCTTTACACCAAATATGCAAGCAAGCCCCTCCTTTTCAAGTTGTGAATAGTTTTTTTTCTGCACTAGACAGTGTACGAGAAGCAAATGCAATGGGTCGCTCTGTACCATCTGGCATTTTATGGGACAGTACGGCACCCACACCATAAGATGAAGCATCACATGCTAAAATCAATTCCTTATTGGGGTCAAAATGTACAAGTACCTTGGCAGACAGTAGCAAATTCTTTGAGTTCTCAAAGGCCATTTTCTCCTTCTGTGTCCAATTCCATGGAATCTTAGCCTGCAGTAGCCTGTACAATTGTGCCAGCATGGTTGCCATTCGTGGAAGAAACCGAGAGTAGTATGTCAGAAGCCCCAAATACGATTTTAACTCTGTTATATTCTTAGGCTCTGGTGCATTCTTCACTGCTTCTACCTTTTCTGCCAAGGGATGAATACCATTTTTATCAATTTTGTATCCCAAATACACAACTGACTCCTGCAAAAAGAAGCATTTATCTTTGTTGAGGTGAATACCAGCTTCTTTTAACTTATACAGAACTTTTTCAAGTGTCTCCAAATGTTCTTTGTCAGTACTGCCTGTTATTAAAATGTCATCAATATACACAATCACCTTTGGGATCCCCTGAAGTACACTGTCCATTATCCTCTGAAATATACTAGGAGCTGATGACACCCCAAAAGGCATCCTAGTATATTGGAATAATCCTTTATGTGTATTAATTACCATAAATTTTCTGGAAGCTTCAACCAGTTGGACCTACAGATATGCTTTACTCAAATCTAACTTGGTAAACCTTTCCCCACCTGCCAATGAGGCCAATATATCTTCAATTTTTGGCAGTGGATACCGTTCAGTTTCTAAGGCCTGGTTTACAGTTAGCCGGAAGTCACCACATATTCTAATAGATTGATCAGGCTTAACCACAGGAACAATTGGTGCTGCCCACTCCGACAGTTCAACTGGTTGTAATATACCCTCTTGGACTAGTTTATTCAGTTCTTTCTCAATCTTTTCTTTAATGGCATATGGCATTGGTCGAGCTTTGCAAAATCGAGGTACTGCATTTTCTTTCATAACTAGTTTTGCTTCATAGCCTAGCACTGTACCTAGCCCTTCATTAAACACCATTTCATACTTTGTCAATACATTTTCTAATGACGCACCCTTCTGTATAACAAACAAAGACTTCCAGTCAATCCTAAAGCGGTGTAGCCAGTCTCTCCCCAAAAGTGATGGTCCTGCTCCCTCCAACACAATTACTGACAATTTATCTGTTTGGTTATTGTACTTCACGTCTGCTTCCCATTTACCTATCACTTTTAATGACTCACCAGAATATGTACACAACCGAATTCCTGACCTCTCTAAGACCTTCCCTGACCATAGGCGCCGGAATGTTGATTCCGAAACAATAGATACAGCGGCTCCTGTGTCTAGCTCCATTATGACCAATACTCCATCGATAGACACCTGCAATTGAATGGGTTCATTATTGATTTTGCATAATACACCTTGTATACGCAATTGTTGGAGTGCGTTAGTACTGTCATCCTTCCTCCTCTAGGTCTTCTGACTCCTCTTGCAACACCTGTACTCCTCGCCGAGATGGCTGCATTCCCCCAGCCTTCGCTTGTACTTGTTTACACGCCCTCCGGATATGACCTCTTTTGCCACACCCAAAACACTCAGCACTTCGATGTGGGCACTTATCAGGAGCGTGGTCCCTCCGCAGACACCTGTAACACCTCGGGGTTCCAGTTCCAGGACCTGTTCTCCACTGAGGTCGTCCAGGAGTTACAGCATGTACCTGTTGGTTTTGGTGCTCGGCCAACTCCTGAGAGCGTCCACTGTGTATTTCTTTTGCGCACCGTTCTGCCACTTCGCAACCTTGGGAAATCTTAAGGGCTGAATCAAACGTCAAATTTACCTCAACTAAGAGTCTCTTTTGCACTCGCTCGTCGTTAATGCCACATACTAGTCTGTCTCGCAGCATATCGTTAAGGGCATCACCAAACTCACACTTCCGAGCTAGCTCCTTAAGCTGCGTTACGTACACACTTACAGACTCGCCTTGTTGCCTGACCCTGCTATGGAACCTGTACCGCTGGACTATTACCG
The DNA here is from genome assembly GCA_013339895.1 of Ephydatia muelleri. Taxonomy (NCBI): domain Eukaryota; kingdom Metazoa; phylum Porifera; class Demospongiae; order Spongillida; family Spongillidae; genus Ephydatia; species Ephydatia muelleri. The sequence goes on along the minus strand of JABACO010000010.1, from coordinate 9,867,975 downwards.
GCGGCTTGGGACTTAAATGCTCTGCCATCAATTTTATCAGTTCATCGTACGTCTTGCCTCCCGGTGTCTCTGGCGCAACCAGACTAGCTAGCGTCTGGTACGCTTTCGGCCCTATGGTGGAAAGAAGAACTGAGCGCTTCTTACTTGCATCACTCACTCCGTTAGCCCCGAAGAAGTGCCCAAGCCTTTCGACGTATTGTGACCAGTCTTCCTCCCCCTCCACATATTCTCCAACCGCTCCAAAGAGTGCCATGAACACCCTCGTCGCCAGTTATGTAGTAACTCGGCTAAAGTACCAATTTTAATCTTTCAAAATCCAATGCGGCAACACTTAAATACTAGCATGCGCATGCGCGTTGCATAATATAATACATCAGTTATCACAGATGTCTGGACACAACTTGTAAACAGGGACAGTACACTTGTTCTTGAACAGTGGTCTGGAAAAAAGCTTGTAGGGGTCAATGGTGCTTCATTGTCTATATGTGGGTGTGGAAACATACAGGTTTTGTTCAAGGGTACTCCATTTATGGTCACTTGCATTGTAACTGATGACATCACTATAGAGGCAATCCTTGGGTTGGATTTTTTGGAAGCTAATAGTTGTGTGATTGATTGTGGTCAGAAGGTACTCACATTCCCCTCCCAAAAGCTTTCGATTCCATTCTTAAGCAAAACCACCACAGAACAAGGAGTTACAACTGTTGGACTGGTCCTAAAAGAGAAAACAGTTGTTCCAGCGGGAAGTGAAATGGAAGTTATGGTAAAAATTGCTGGTCCAGTCACTAATGGTACGTGGGTTGTAGGACACAAGTCAGCCACTTGTAATGGTGTGATGGTGGCTAATGCAGTAGTGTCTCCAAGCAGTAATGTAGTACCAGTACGTATACTGAACCCACGTGGTGCTGAAGAAAGGAACACAGATTGCAAGCATGGAGCTCCTGGAGCAAGATCCAGTTATCAACATATCTACAGTGATGAAGAATGCTGAAGTCTCACTGGAATGCCAGAACATTTTATGGGATTTGGTGTCTAAGGTTGGGAGTCACATTAGTGAGAGTGAAAGAGAACAACTCTATTCTCTTCTTGTGGAGTTTGCCGATGTCTTTTCTTTCAGCAGCAAGGACTTGGGCCGCACTAAAGAGCTGAAGCATCATATTTTCACCAGTGATGCTCAACCAGTGCACCTATCTCCACGTCGTATTCCTCAGGCACGCAGGGAGGAGCTCCGAGGCTTGCTGAGGGACATGCTGGAGAGTGATGTAATCCAACAGTCTGACAGCCCTTGGTCCTCACCTATAGTGTTAGCAAAGAAGCATGATGGGACAACACGATTCTGCGTAGACTACAGGAAGGTAAACGAAGTAACAAGAAAAGATGCCTACCCACTACCTCGAGTGGACGACACTTTGGACACACTGGTTGGTTCTAAATTCTTCACCACACTCGACCTTGCCAGTGGGTACTGGCAAGTGGAAGTGGCTCCCGAGGATCAACCTAAGACAGCCTTCACAACACCGGAAGGACTTTACCAATTTAAGGTAATGCCATTTGGCTTATGTAACGCACCAGCGACATTTCAGCGTTTAATGGACAGAGTGTTGAGTGGGTTAAAATGGTCGAGCTGTTTAGTGTATTTTGACGATATAATAGTAGTAGGTACTACATTTCAGGAGCATTTGCATCACCTCACTAGTGTCTTCACTCGTCTGAGGGGGGCGGGTCTCAAGCTAAAACCAAAAAAGTGTACACTCTGCAGGCAGCAAGTAACATTTCTAGGCCATATAGTATCCACAGATGGTGTTGCAACAGATCCAAGCAAAACTGAGGCTGTGTCGAAGTGGCCCATTCCCCAGAACAGAAAAGAAGTTCAACAATTTTTGGGGCTAGCCAATTACTATAGGCGTTTTGTAAAAGACTTTGCCTTGATCTCAAAACCACTACAGCGGTTGACAGAGAAAAACGCACCTTTCGAATGGACCATTGGATGCCAAAATGCTTTTGATGAATTGCGTAAACGTTTGGTTTCTTCCCCAGTCCTTGCATACCCAGATTATGAGCGACGTTTCATACTCGACACGGATGCAAGTGATGTTGGAATTGGTGCTGTGCTTTCACAGGTTAGTGATTGTGGTTCTGAGCGTGTTATTGCCTATGCGAGCAGATCGCTTACTAGGCCAGAGCAAAGGTATTGTGTAACGCGTAAAGAATTATTAGCAGTTGTGGAATTTGTACATCATTTTAGACAGTATCTCCTTGGGCGAGAATTCACCCTTCGAACTGACCATGGATCTCTGGTCTGAATCCGGAATTTTAAAGAACCGGAAGGTCAACTGGCTCGCTGGCTAGAGAGACTCCAGGAGTATAACTTCACCGTTGTGCACCGCCAAGGCTTGCGCCATTGCAACGCTGACGCCCTTTCCCGTGTCCCATGCAGGCAGTGCGGTAGGGACGAAGATATAGAATCGGAGAACACCGTCATGGTAGGAGTGGTTTCCAATCCGTTCCAGAAATATACTCCAGCTGAGATGAGGCAGATGCAACTGGACGACACAACCATCCAACCTGTTCACTGTGCTGTATCTTGTGGTCAACCAACGAGCCCTGATATTGTTAAATCGTGGAGTCGAGGAAGTCGTCTCCTGATGCAACACTGGGACGCCCTCTGCATTTATGATGGTATCCTGTGGAAGAAATGCGTGGATGGAAGTAGAAAATTCCAGCAGCTCGTTTTACCCGCGAAGTTACAAGTGGATGCTCTTCGCGATCTCCATCAAGGGGCTGTAGGCGGTCACATTGGAGAGGAGAAGATGAAACACAGACTGAAAGAGCGGTTTTACTGGCCAGGATGTACAGAAGCAGTTGGAGAGTGGTGTAGGAACTGCATAAGCTGCACCACGAGGAAGACGGTTGCCCCAAAGAGAAGGGCTCCTCTGCAAACCATTAAGGCTGGGTACCCGATGCAAATCGTGAGTGTAGATTTAATGGGCCCCCTTCCCGAGACTGAGGATGGCTGTAAGTATGTCATGGTAGCTGTGGACTGTTTTACCCGGTGGGTAGAAGTGTATGCTATACGGAACCAGGAGGCCACAACTGTTGCTAAAAAACTTGTTGATGAAATGTTCTGCCGTTTTTCTCCTCCAGAACAGCTCCACAGCGACCAGGGACGACAGTTTGAGTCAGATTTGGTGAAAGAGATATGCGAACTGTTGCAGATCAGAAAAACGCACCACGCCGTACCACCCACAGTGCAATGGAATGGTGGAGCGGTTCAATCGGACTCTATTGGACATGCTTTCCACCGCAGTTGGCAACCATCAAGCTGATTGGCAGCAGCACATACGTAAACTTTGTCTGGCTTACAACTCTAGCGTCCATTCCTCCACAGGATTCACTCCGTTCTTCTTGATGTTCGGGCGCCAGGCGAAGCTACAGATCGACCTGATGTACGGCACTAATCAGATGGAGCCGAACACTACCTCCGAGTATGCACGCTGCTTGAAAGACGCCTTGCAAGAAGCATACGCACTGGTGAGGGAGCGCTGTCAGGCCGAACATAAAAGGCAGAAAGAGCTGTATGACCAAAAAGTGCATGGGAAACCATTTAGCCCGGGCGAGTTGGTGTGGTTACACTCCACAGCTGTTCCTCGTGGTCGATCCAGAAAGCTACACCATCCTTGGAAAGGACCCTTTAAGGTCATGGAACGACTGGGCGAGACCACGTACAAAATCAAAAACCTTCAAGGTCGGAGGAAAACAACATTTGTTCATTTTGACAGGCTCAAGCCGTGTGTAATATCCGATGACAAGCCAGAGAACACAGGGTCCAGAGAACAAGAACCAGTTGGTACAAATCTGGATCTGGTTGACAGCGATGACGATGATCCAGTACAGCAAGAAGAGGCAGCAGTCCCAGAAATTGCGAACCCATGCACCTGTACCACCCTTAAATGAACAACGCCGATACCCCGTGCGAGATAGACAACGCACACAGCGCTATGGAACATATGTGGAACACTAAAAAGAAGGGAGCAGTGTAATGCAGGATTTATTAGTCTGCGCTTGCGCAGTACATTGTATTGATGGAACCTTTTGTAATAGATTGTCACACGCACACCCGTGATCACACATATATATATATACCTTATTTTTGTATGTTTGTCAGTCTGTACCTCGTGTATACCTGCTATCAATCTTGGCCGCTTACAGAACCATAAAGTATATGCACTGGGACACAGTTTTGTACCCTCTTGGGAATAGATGCGTAGTGTGTCACAGTGGAAGCAGCGTGACAGAGACATTGCCAGTCCAAGTGTTCTTGGGGCAGGGATGCTCTTGAGTTGGCACACTTACTGAGAAGTCCACCACAAGCAACTAGAGTTGTAGGATGTCATGGTGATAGTTACAAGAGCACATGTGGTAGTTACAAGGGCACATGGTGATAGTTACAAGGGCACATGGTGGTAGTTACAAGGGCACATGGTGGTAGTTACAAGGGCACATGGTGGTAGTTACAAGGGCACATGGAAGTAGTTACAAGGGCACATGGTGGTAGTTACAGGGCACAAGCCAGAAGAGAGTTGGAAGATTTCAAAGAGGAAAGAAAGAGCTAGCAAACCCCACCGCTTAAGAGTGAGGTTGATCATAATGTTATCCTTTTACTATGGTCCCAAAGGCTCCCCAGTAGAACCCTTGACATCGTTCTTGTGCCTGCATGTTCAACAGTGTAAACAGGTTCTCAGCTGAAGGCCCAACAGTTCAATATGAGCAGTGATTCAATAGACACAGCTATAGTTGACATTTAAGACATAGCAAACATACTCAGGCCATCACATCATGCATCAGCTGCTGCAGGTAGAGTGAAATCCACCTCTTTCAACATCCTGCATTCACCCAGAACTCTCATTGCATTTGGATAATTAGGTGACATCAATCCAGATGGAAAATCAGAGAGCATTGTAAGCGCACCATGAAACAATATATTCTGAACAGTTATTTCTCATCTGAACACCAAGATGAATTGTGCTGAAGACATTCTCTCATACACTGTAGGCGCTGACCATCAACTATGCAGCTGCAGATCTATGCAACTCACCTGTTTCTACTGCCAACAACCTCAATTGCCCAATCTCTGCCATTCATGATGCAAATACGTTGATTTGTTTGATTTCCAATACTTCACAACCATAGGCTCTTCCCTCACAAATAATAGCATGTATTCTTTAAAATGATCACTACAACATACCTCACAAAGAATTTTTCTAGCAATGTCAGCATAGGTGTTAACAACGATGACTCTGTAATCAGGTTGTGTATCCTGCAGCCATTTGCAAAAATTACGATCACAAAATACAGATATTTGAATACTTACAAAGTAATTACTGAGGATGTCTGTAAATTTGTTTTGCTCTGAACTGAACTGATACTCAGTAGCCTTAATGTTAAGACCATTTACTGTGTGTTTGAAGTCATTGGAGATCTGCATAGAGGAATGATGACATTGAAGCACATGATGAGGGTTTCGGATTAAACAGTAACTATAATTATGAGGTTGTCCAAAACATTTACATTACATTTACTTTTTTGTTTTTCATGTGTTGTATAGAAATTTTCAAAACACTACTTATTTTTGAATGGGTGGGGATGGGGTGGGGTATATTCATTTGTTAAAATTTGGGTACAGATGCATGCAGGCATGCATGTCAATTGATGTACGATGTTTAATTCAAAAGCTACAAAGCGCTAAAGCAGCAGACATCATCCAAAATCAATAGATCTGGACTTATTCTGAACCACAGAATCATATAGCATAATTCAAGTGTGAACTGTATTGGATGGTTAACAAACAAATGGATTATTGGTTACAAAATATAATTGACTTCTGATGTGAACGATGCCTGGTATCGAAGGTGATCACGCTAATATACGTGCACAATGCTATAATCGTAGTATTGCACATACCTTTATAAAAAGGGACTCCTGCTGTGTCAGGAAGAGAACTCTAGTCCAGTTGAAGTGTTTGATTACAGAAAGGATGCCAAATGCCAGTCCCTCTGAATTGGGGAATACCCTAAAGAAGCTTGGGAACCTAGTCCTGTCACTCAGAACATCAGAGTATACGGAGCTAGGTAATCTGTAGAAAAAAGGGTCACTTTGTACTACAGTATATTTAAGGTATGTACCTGCTAGGACTGCATTTGAACTTAGGTATGGAATATGCAACAAGATTATGGATTATGTGTAAAGAATCTAACTTTCCCTCTCATTCACCCCCCCCCCCCCCCCCCCCCCCTACGGAGTTGAGTTTTGCAACCTAACATACGAATTTATGGGATCGTTTCCGCGAAAAGAGACCTAGTGCGTGTTTTTTTCTTCAAGATTTCGTTTTCTAATATGCTGAAATGTCTTACGTACTGAGAATCGGAGTATCTGTCATGGAGTTGTAAGGCACTGAATATTTTTATTTAGCCATACATTTCAACGTAAGCGCTATACATTTCTATTGCGTGTACTCACTGAATCGCAACATGTATAGAGCTAGTCTTTACTTCATGGCGTGTGAAGATAAGAAGAAGAAGAAAATCAACCCACTTCACTACTAGTACCATCGGTCGACCCGCGTTATTTGGTATAAATTGGGCTCACCTCTGCCCTTTCATGTTTGGATCAATAATATTTAGGAAAATATGGTATATTTTACAAAGGGAAAAACTGCACCATGTCTTATCGAGAGTGCACTCTAACATTACACTATTCATAGAGCAACAATCGTGCCTGTAGTTTTCCCCATTCACATTTACTCCACCCCTATAAGTCGGGCCTAATCAATAGACCTCCACATCTGTTAAGACAAACTGCTCTGGTAAAAATCACACTGAATGTTTCACACTTGCCTACCAAATTTATTTGTAGTAAAGGTAATGTGAACTATCAATTCAGCGCACACCAGGACCAGATCTTCATACTAACACACATTCCCACATCACCAGCCACATCTAGATCTAGTACACATAAGTAGTCATACACACGAGCGCACATGAATGTACCAGAACTCAACATCTAGCTTGTGCAATATTCCTCAGTGACTGTATCCAGCATTCAAAAGGGCCCCAGGACTAAGGAAAGGAAAACATTATAGCATGCGATGAATTGCATACTCAGATAGTGCAAAGGTGACCCCCCTTGTAAATATACAATGCCACACACTTACATGTATGTGGCGAGTTCTCAGTTAAAAGAACTGTTTGATTTCTTATACAGCAAACATGCAATGGCTACTAGCGACAAACCATAAGATTGACCCCACAACACATGCACGGTGTAAACAGGAACCTGCAACAACACATGCGTATGGTGACAAACAGGTGACCCTGAAACAACACATAAGCACAGTGTAAACAGAATCCACAACAAACACACATGCACACATGCATTTCATATGTTATTGTTCCTCTGTCATGAATTACACTAGGTAAAAGAGTGGCTCGCAACACACACCAAACACCTGGACCTTGTGAGGTGTCCTGAAGTAAAAGGTGCCCCACTGCTGTGAGCTGTAGGGTAGTGATACTTGTTGATAGTAGTCAAAAGAGTACTGCATCCGCATGTCCAGGTAGGCATGTGAGCAGCTGGGCTCTAGATTCCAAGCAACTCAGGATCTGGTCTCGGACATTCTATCCCATACCCCTCCATTCCTCCTCAGCTTCCTCAATGTTTGCGTTGTAGGTGTCACGGAATGCCTTGGCCTTAGTTAGGTGTTAGTTGTAATGGTCATTTATCACTTTACACTGCCATCTGAAAGGCTATGTCTCAACGAGACCAACATCTGATCGCACTTATCACACAGGTCTCTGTGTGATGGTTGGATCTTTATGTTAGTGCAGTACTGGTGCCAGAGTCGAATAAATGACACATACTTCACAGCAGAGTGTGTCAGAGAAGCTGGAGGTACATTGAGCAAGGTCTGGTCAGTCGGTAAGGGTATGGTTGCTGTGGTGCTGGTGTGCTCCTTGATTAGGACTCCATGGCCTTGCAGTACTCAGCATACACTGAAGCTACTCTCCAAAACAAAGTCTCTGACTGCTCCTTGCAACCAACCAGGATCAAGAAGGGCATGATGGCTGCATAGTTTCCTATAACAGAGACCACTCTACTCTTGTCCAAATGAGACAGGGGATTTATGAGGTGGCCTGCCACAGTTGCCATGGGCATGAGGCTCGACATCTGGACATCTGTGTCAGAGCTCACTTGCTGCATCCAGCAGGCAGTACTGGTCCCCCCCCCCCCCACCCCCCACCCCCACTATCAAAGCTTGCATTTTTCATAAATGACGTTTTTGGTTTGCCAAGCTTGTTGTTACATTAAGACGTAAATATTTTCCTCAGCATGAATGAGCCGTTAACTGATAGTGCGGATATATAGGTTAGTGTTTTCCTGTTTGATGAATACTAGTGTACGTTGTGGAGGATTTACAGATAACAATGGCGCTGATCTCTTTTATCAGGGCTATGTGGATGATATCTATCGCTGTCCATTGTCTCTGCAGCTCGAGGACAATCTATCTTGCTCGTATAACTGCATATGGTGGAAGTTACAACGCCTCAGGAATGGTGCCGGCCGAAGACTTGGCAATAGAACATATTAATAATCATAGTTCGATTCTGCCAGGTTACACACTTGCATTTACCGACCTAAAGAAGATCGACGTATGTGATTTGATACTCACAAAATATCGCACGCATGTAACGCTTTTTTTTATGTACAGTGTGACCGCACAACGGCATTTAACGCATTCTTCTCGTCGTTTCCTTTTGTGAATGAGGCCAACAAGATTAATACAATCGCATTGGTCTGTTGCGGATGCTCCGTGGCTACTGAAGCAGTCGCTGAAATCAGCCATCGCTGGAACATATCTCAAGTAATTAATTCATTATACTCAGTATAATGAACTGGCACAATCAAGGACTCTAATCCTAGCCTCCCTAAGACCTAAACTCAATCCTGTTCGGGAGCAAAAGATATAGTATAATAGAACGGCAAAGAGTACGGAAACAAGATTGGGATTACGGAATGCAACAGCCCTGCATTATGGCTAAGAACCCGGTGACTGGACAGTCCGTGCGCATTACATTTATAACTTTTTTTTTCAAGTTCGGACCACGCGGACAGTAGGTACAGTATATACTGTACCTACTGTCCCGCTATACTGTACCTACTGTCCGCGTGGTCCAAACTTGAAAAAAACAGTTATAAAATGTAATGCGCACGGACTGTCCAGTCACCGGGTTCTTAGCCATAATGCAGGGCTGTTGCATTCCGTAATCCCAATCTTGTTTCCGTACTCTTTGCCGTCCTATTATACTTTATCTTTTGCTCCCGAACAGGATTGAGTTTAGGTCTTAGGGAGGCTAGGATTAGAGTCCTTGATTGTGCCATGGCCTTAGGTTGTGTATACAGAACATATAGTATGGAAAGGGTGAGTTGCATATTACTCTTATAGTCGGGAACGAGAGTAGAAAAGTAACCTCACGAAATGGGAGGATTCGGAAGTTCATTAAAGGCCTTGTCTGGGGAACAGACGATATTATGAATATAAAATGGTGTGATCTATAAAGGCTTCTGGTGAGGTTCGGGCAAAGCCTCACTAGTAGCTATAGTGTTTACTCATCTTCGTTTCTCGCATGCAATTTCAGAACACGAGTCGAATGCACCATGCATAATTTAATTTTTACACAGTACGAGTATCGTGGATATGTGCAAATCATCGATGTTAGTTTCAATAGATTCAATGGTGTAGTCAACTGTGTCTCATTATGAAGTTGCCCAAGCTCATGAACTAACTGAATGTTCGCGTGTGACAGGGAAGCGTACGTGCGATCTTAGGCTGAGTATAAACATGTTAAGAAAAGCTCTCTTACTCTTACATGATTGAGGTGCATCATTTTATGAGATTTCAGTACAAAATCTAGCCTCATCTTCCGTTCTACTCGAATGATATTAATAGTCTCTACAGCTGAAGGATAAATCAACCATTTTGAACATCGCCCTCTTGACCAGGTACACGTTGAATCGACAACAAATGTGATAAGTCAAATGGTACTACAATAGGGACAGCGGACAGCGTATGTTTTGAAATGTGCATTTAAGACACAAATACAAATGAATTAAAAATACGTTACATCATTACTCATGGCACAACACTAGCATTCCTTATTAGTTGTTGTTAGCAAACGTCATCCAAGCAACATCGACCAGCTCCACATTTATGTATCGATGCAATATTCATATTCGCCGTGAAAGTAGGTATCCTATATATCTCTGTTGGTTAGCAGAGATAATTACTGTATATAGGATCGTTTCCACGAAAAGGGACCTAACGCATGTTTTTTTCAAGATTTCGATTGTGATATTCTAGAAATCTGAAATGTCCTCTACACATTGCTTCTTACGCACTGAGAATCTGAGTATCTGTCAGGAGGTTGTAAGGCGCTGAATTTTTCATTAGCCATACATTTCAATGCAAACTATTGAAATCATTTCAAGATTTATAATGTATGCGTTAGGAAACGATCTTATATTATCCACTCAAAGGTGAGGGTGTCACGAGCCCCTGCTCACACATTGAGACATAGTGACTAGACATTTGTCAGCAATGTGTATACCCACCACCACATCTACCAACCAACAATAGGGACTGAACAGTTGCAATGCACTTCTAGTATTACAAAATACATGGTATACAAACAGCAAAAATACTATATGACATCATTTTTCCAACTGAGTGATTACGACATCAGAATATCGAGTAATATTCATTGATTTTTTTTTCCAACCATTTCAGGAATTGCCATTTTTGACCAACTGTCACGGACCTATGTCTTCTTTGACGAGCTTCGCAAGTCTTGCGCACCCAAAATAGCCGAAGTTATAGACAATAGCTTAATACATTACAACAGGCATCTCACATAGCATAGCATAGCCTTTAAAGTACCACTCCAAACTAGCACCAGGCCTAACCAGGGTTCAATTACAGAGAATAGTCTTATGGGCTAGCTATACAAGTCAAGTTCACTCTCACGGATGTAGATCTAATTAACACGTCCGATCTCGCGGACTCCGCTGAGTTCACAATCCCTCACACCAACTCATGATTTCACTATGACAAACAATGATTTTCGTATAGAAATCAACATCCTGCACCCCACCCTATCAATGCCCTCTTCAAGATTCGTTGTACTACTGCATCCATTGTGTGTGTGCATGTGTGTGTGTGGGTGCATGTGTGTGTGTGTGTGTGTGTGGGTGCATTTGTGTGCAAGTGTGTGTGGGTGCACGTGTGTTTGTGTGTGTGTGTGTGTGTGACAAGTGATGGAATGTTAGTTACATGTACTTAACATAATCCTGCTGCGTGTTCCATATCTCAGTTGATATCCTAGCAGGTACATAAACTGTCCCTTCTTCAGATTATCGGCTCAGCACACTCTGATGCTCTGAGTGACAGGACTAGGTTCCCAAACTTCTTTAGGGTATTCCCCAATTCAGAGGGACTGGCATTTGGCATCCTTTCTGTAATCAAACACTTCAACTGGACTAGAGTTCTCTTCCTGACACAGCAGGAGTCCCTTTTTATAAAGGTATGTGCAATACTACGATTATAGCATTGTGGACGTATATTCGCATGATCACCTTCCATACCAGGCATCGTTCACATCAGAAGTCAATTATATTTTGAGACCAATAATCCATTTGTTTGTTAACCATCCAATACAGTTCACACTTGAATTATGCTATACGATTCTGTGGTTCAGAATAAGTCCAGATCTATTGATTTTGGATGATGTCTGCTGCTTTAGCGCTTTGTAGCTTTTGAATTAAACATTGTACATCAATTGACATGCATGCATGCATGTATCTGTACCCAAATTAACATAGGATCCCCACCCCACCCCATTCAAAAATAAGTAGTGTTTTGAAAATTTCTATGCAACACATGAAAAAAAAACAGTAAATGTAATGTAAATGTTTTGGACAACCTCATAATTATAGTTACTTGTTAATCCGAAACCCACATCATGTGCTTGAATGACATCATTCCTCTATGCAGATCTCCAATGACTTCAAACACAGAGTAAATGGTCTTAACATTAAGGCTACTGAGTATCAGTTCAGTTCAGAGCAAAACAAATTTACAGACATCCTCAGTAATTATTTTGTAAGTATTCAAACATCAGTAGTTTGCATTTGCACTGTGATCCTCATTTTTGCAAATGGCTGCAGGATACACAACCTGACTACAGAGTCATCGTTGTTAACACCTATGCTGACATTGCTAGAAAAATTCTTTGTGAGGTATGTTGTAGTGATCTTTTAAAGAATACATGCTATTGTTTGTGAGGGAAGAGCCTATGGTTGTGAAGTACTGGAAATCAAACAAATCAACGTATTTGCATCATGAATGGCAGAGATTGGGCAATTGAGGTTGTTGGCAGTAGAAACAGGTGAGTTGCATAGATCTGCAGCTGCATAGTTGATGGTCAGCGCTTACAGTGTACGAGAGAATGTCTTCAGCACAATTCATCTTGGTGTTCAGATGAGAAATAACTGTTCAGAATATATTGTTCCGTAGTGCACTTACAATGCTCTCTGATTTTCCATCTGGATTGATGTCACCTAATTATCCAAATGCAATGAGAGTTCTGGGTGAATGCAGGATGCTGAAAGAGGTGGATTTCACTCTACCTGCAGCAGCTGATGCATGATGTGATGGCCTGAGTATGTTTGCTATGTCTTAAATGTCAACTATAGCTGTGTCTATTGAATCACTGCTCACTCTGAACTGTTGGGCCTTCAGCTGAGGAACTGCTTACATTGTTGAACATGCAGGTACAAGAACGATGTCAAGGGTTCAACTGGGGAGCCTTTGGGACCATAGTAAAAGGATAACATTATGATCAACATCACTCTTAAACTGTGGAGGTTGCTAGCTCCTTCTTTCCACTTTGAAGTCTTCCAACTCTCTCCTGGCTTGTGCCCTGTAACTGCCACCATGTGCCCTTGTAACTACTTTCATGTGCCCTTGTAAATACCACCATGTGCCCTTGTAACTACCACCATGTGCCCTTGTAAACTATCACCATGTGGCCTTGTAACTATCACCATGTGCCCTTGTAACTACCACATGTGCTCTTGTAACTATCACCATGACATCCTACAACTCTAGTTGCTTGTTGGTGGACTTCCCAGTAAGTGTGCCAACTCAAGAGCATCCCTGCCCAAGAACACTTGGACTGGCAATGTCTCTGTCACAGCTGCTTCCACTGTGACACACTAAGCATCTATTCCCAAGAGGGTACAACACTGTGTCCCAGTGCATATACTTTATGGTTCCACCATCAAGCATCTTCTAATGGTAACAAATCCTTTCTCATCCTTGTCCTTGCACAACCTGTGTCTAACAATATCCTTTTAACAGCCTCATGACTCACAACAAGTAGACTTATGGGCCTTTCCTGTTGTTATCTCTTTCTCCTCCAGTTTGGATTCTTTATACAGCAATGTATCTGGACTTAGGATAGTAGTTTTAGGATAGTACATTCCACCCCTTAAATTAAAGCATTTTACAGTAGAGCTTTGACTTTGCTGGTGTTTTGATGACCCTGAACTATTCTTATCTCTTCACAGTTTCAGGTGACATTCATCTGTATTCTTGCCAAATCTTTTGCAAAACACACACTATTTCCCAGACCCATACACTCTGGATCTTATTGTTATGGGCCCGTACTTTGGTCTTGTCACCTTACCCGTTCAAATGTGTTAACTAACTCACCATTTGCATGGAAGCCTTGCATGGTTTCTGTCTCACTGACCCACACATTCGTCTCTTTTGGCAAAGTGTTTAAGAACTGTTCCATTCCAAACTTCAATTGTGTTGCACTCATGTACCCCACATGCCTTTATAAATCCGTCATTCGGATACCGAAATCTTTAATTGCTTGTCTCTCCCTCTTTCCTTGACACTGTAAGCAATGGATAATGGCATGATATCATATTTTACCACAATTCCTGCTTTCATCACTTTGTAACTCACAGCATCCTCCGGTGATAGTGATTAGAATACCAGATGTACCCATTCTAGGATAGAAGGTCCCAAAAATAGGCTTCAATATCATCTGCTTATTAATTGAGTGATTTAAGCGTCAATAGTAATTCCTTTGGGGAACTGTATTTGAACCTGTCTTATGAGACACCTTCTGTTCTCAATTTGGCTTTGCACAGATTGTAGCTGTGTTGCAACTTGTCTCTCTTGTGAGTCATATTCAACTACACATTCTGCCTCATTTCAGTGCCTGTCTTCCATGAGAAGGCTCATCATCTCCTATATGCTCTGGATCGTTTCTGCCACCTCCCATTGCCTGCATTTGTACCTTGAGTGTCGTCCCAGAGATCTGGTTATCATACGCTCTGCCAGGAATGTTGATGCCTTATCAACAATCAAATCCCACTCTAACACCTTATATGATAGATCAGACACAGCAATTCAGGGCTTTGATTGCGGGCCCGTGACCGCACGCGATTTCAACCGGAGGAGCGCGCTTCCGAATTGTGTGCACGTTTGCTCACGAAATCGTAAGTGAACCGATTTCATACGAATGATTTCGTGATCCTCGCGTGATAATTGGGATGCACACGGAGTAATCCGCGATCAACATCGCACGCGCACGTACAATATTGTACGAGACCGAGCCACATACCGCGTGCGCGCTGCATTGATTATCGAATGATGTAATGGTAGAGGTTTTTCAAAAATTATAATTCACATTTTACAAAATAAAAATATTAAACAATACAGTGTTACTGTAGTGTATACTCTGAACCGGAACAGAGCCTGTTTAAACAAAAAGAAGGCATGATTGATGCACCACTTGCGTTATACATGGCCTCACCTTTCAGCAGTGGTTGAACAGAACATCCGATTTCCATCTTTAAAAAATGGCACACTTTAGAGGCTTTAGGACTATTGAGGCAATAAACGTTACTTGGAGGTAACTTCTGGCAGATATAGCACGCTGTGTAGCGTACTGTACTTTTCTGATGAAGTGAAACCCCCAGAGCGCATTCACACGAAGGCCTACATTGAGTAATTAAATAGGTGTTCAAATAGATCCAAAACAGACCAATACTCACCTTGTTAAATTTTTTGCTCATCGTGTCCAAACTATATAGCGTCCACACCATGCGGGGCGGTCAATTAGAGAAAAGAGATGTGATTTATATATAGTTGTGTACAAGACTCCATCCAGCCGCCATCTTGTTCGACACGAGTCTGGAAAAGAATTGCAAATAGCCATCGCAAGTGTAACCACACAAAAACTAACGATTGTACTGTTTCTTTCATCGCTCTACTTCAGTCAAGGTGTTACAAGGTTATAAGACACGTCCGGCGCCCGGAATCCTTTTTCAGCCAACCATACAGCACCATATTCTCTTCTCGCCCTAAACGCCTACATGAAGTCAAGATCTGTATTTCACTTTGTAAGCAGTGTTAGCTTCAACACAAGATACATGTAAAAACCCGCCAAAATTGCGATTGAATTATTTAAGAAGTTCCCGTACCGCAGTATTGCACGGAAAATCATGACTACGATAGCCGCGAGCGCAAGTATCGTTATCAACACGCGTGCGTGTCTGAATGTGGTATTCGAAATGACCCGCGATCGGACAGCCGAATTGCTTTGAGAGGCCCACCACTCTCAGGTGAAGAACCTAAATCAGGACTATCAACTTCAGTTGTATTTTTCTTTACATGTTACCAAATACAAACAACTATGCACGCTGCTACATTACACAACTGTTTAATTGGTACATTGTGCAAATTACAATGCAACTGTCTCTTGACTGACTGAACCATGAAATGTTATAAGCTGCTGATCTTCCCATTCCTCCTTCTGATGGCATGGAGATTTGACAATGGCTTCCATTTGTAGTTGGTTATCAATTATAGTGATCGAATGTGGTTGTCAGTTTCAGCCATAGGATATCAACTGGTCTTGAACATGTCCTAGGCCACTTTCAGCTTCACTATAGGCGTTGAGCCTGCAAATTGGCATGACTGCATAATAATTATTAAATAAAATAATTACTACTAAATGTGCACATAGCAGATATCTAGCGCACAGGTGAATGCACTGCACAAGAGAAGATGAAATTTTCATTATTCTTATAATAGTTCAACTATTCTTTACAAATATTATTATCATTGTTTTGGACCTATTGTTATATTGAAGGCAAGGAACAGAATGTATCCAAAATATGTATGGATACTACATGGATGGTATGCAGAGGAATGGTGGACAAGTCGTGTAACCATGGGAACAGTGAACTGCACTGATGAGGAATTGTTATCACTACTTGAGAGAGCACTGCTGGTAGTTTCAATTCCAAAATCAATCAATCCTGAAAAAGCTACTATTAGTGGATTTGTAAGTATCCTGACATGTGCATGATTTGCAGCCATAAACATTGTAATTGAATCGCAGACGGCAACACAAGTAGAACAGCAGTATGAAGCAAGAAGGATAAATGGTAGTTATATCACTTTTGTTGCTCCAGAAGCAGCATACGATGCAATTTGGGCCATTGCACTTGCTTTGAATAAAACTGCTGCACAGCTCAATACCAATGGAACTGGATGTGAATATCTAAATGGAGCATTGAACGTAACATTAGACAAGTTTACGTACGACAATGCAAGACTTGCTTGTGTCTTAAAGAACAACTTAGGAAGTACAAATTTCGTTGGAGCATCGGTAGGAATTCATATTGCTTGTCATAAATCAGGATCTGTTTTTTTCTGCAGGGAAATGTTACTTTTGACTCGAAGGGAACTCTTGTGATGTCTCTTGCACAAATATTGCAGTACCAACAAGGTTGGCAAATCATTTGTGAATCTCAAATGCTATCAAAATGAAATACGTTTGACCAAAACAGCTGTAAAGGTGTTTATAGGATACTCAAATTATGCAAATGATTTGGGGTTTATCCCTATTGGAAACCAAACTATTCAAACTATTTATCCAGGTATGAATGACTATTGAGATATGATATGTTTTATCTTTACTGGTATTTAAATTTCTTGCCTGTCCTTCAAACCAGAGGGTGTGCCATCAGACGGCACTCCACGCAATACAACCAGTACCTTCCTTTCAGGGATAGTATATGCATATTACACTTTTGCATCAATAGGTGTATTGTTTACAATTGGATTTTGTGTATTCAATTTTCATTTCAGAGATCGAAGGTAGGTCTAATGCTTTTTCCTTAAATTATTGTCAAATTATCCTTCTCGTACTGAAGAATTGTTAAAATAACAAGCCCAACCCTCAACTACTTCATCCTAGGAGGAGTGTTAATGATGTACATTTTTGTCATTATCAATATGATTCAAGCTACCACATTTCATGCAATTCGTACCATATGCATTGTAAGTTACATGATTTCTTAACAGCTATCTATAATTTGGTACTTCTTTCACATATCATCAGTTGAAACAGTGGCTTAGCATATGTGGATATGTGCTATCATTTGGTACCATCCTAGCCAAAATGTGGAGGATAAACTACATCATTCATCAGCCTACTCCATCAAAGCTGGTATGCTGAAATTATACTTGATACACTGATAATATGCTGTTCCAAACATTGCCAAGCAGCCATGTAGTTTCAGCAATAATGGTAGCATAAATATGAAACACCTTTCATTATAACTGGACTGTCAACTATGATTTATTGGGGAAAAGGTGGCACAGATATAATGCGTGATATGCATGATCTCTATTTCAAGATTCCAAAGGACTGGCATCTGGTGATCATTATCATGGCCATCACTGGAATAGCAGCTCTGATATTACTATTGGGATCAGTAGTTCCCACATTAACACCCTCACCTCGTCTAATCATGGACAAGGAGATGGGCACTTATCAGGTATAAGAGCATGTGTGGAAGTCAGGGTTTGCTTATTGTTTATTTGTTTACTTTTGTATCATACTAAATTATCTAATACAATATTATTTATCTCACTTCACAGGCAAAAGAGAATGGAATTCAAATCAGCCACTATATCTACACTTGTCACAGTGACAGCTCGCCCTCTTACTACTGGTTCATCCTGCTGGAGACCTACCTTGGTATTCTTCAGATAGTTGGAATTGTAATGGCTTTCCAGAGCAGAAAGATTAAAATAGCCATACTGAATGACTCTGTGTATGTAGGGGCTCTGATATACATATCCAGCATTGCCACTGCAGCTATTGTGGTCACCAATTACGGACTTGATGGCTACCTCAATGTGAAAGAGTCTTTAATCAGTGGAGCATATTGTGTCCTGGCTACTGCATTTTTGGGTGTAGTTTTTATACCAAAGGCAAGTCATGTATTGCAAACCCCCCCCCCCCCCAAAAAAAAAAAAAAAAAAAAAAATTACCACATGATAGCTCAGTTAGAATCAGCAAAGGAATGCAAACCATATTCGTCTCGTATGTACAAAATGCATTATACTAAAGCAGAATTTTTACAATCATAGTGCATCATGGAGTAATACTCCCTATGTAGGATTCCAGGTATTATGAATACAATTAACCAAATTCAAGATTCCGTTATTAAGGGTTATTTCTGTTCTGGTGATATTTGGCCATACATTTTATGAAGTACTGTTTCTTTTTATAGCCCATGCCAGCAAAGATCGAGCAGAATCAACATGTAATGCTGCTTTTGAGCTATTTATATGGCTTTAATAAGATGGTAGTGATAGCATCTTTCAGAATTTATATTAACACCGAGTTTACGTAAGACGCAGGGAAATCTTGATTATTTTGGGGATATTCAAAAAATGAAAAATTCCCTCCGAATGGAATTACTATCTTCTAATGCAGCCATCTACTATATTAAGCATTTAGATAGTCACTGCATATTTACGACTGTCCTGGGGACAATTGCCTTGGTCAAAAAAGGCCCGTAATGTCGGACAACCTAGCAAACTGGCCGCGGCAGGTGCACTTTTTTTCTAAGCCATCCCAGATCGATCTTACACATTCGCAATATACTATTGATGGCATTTGTAAAGAAAATGCATTTGAAACTCTTTCTGTACCTCTCTGCCTTTTCGTTTGGCTGATTTTGTAAAGAAATCCATATACGTTAAATCGCTAATTAGGCTACGCCCACACGTCACACGCGGATGTCGTTTGATGTAACAAGCCAATGGCTAGATAATGCATTGGCAGGGGTGAGAGTTATGCACAATACAAATAATTGATTGGTGTTGGTTGATTGGTATTGGGCAATGGTGCTAGAGCTTAAGTCAATGAAGGAACACACACACCCACCAACTCTTATTGGAGTGCAGGCATCAAGCTGTAGCATTCCAATGAAGAGGAGGGAGGGGTTGTTTTTTCTTTTCCCTGTGGACTTTGATTTCAATGTCCCCCCCCCCCCCCCCCCCCCCCCCCCCCCAGCTCAAACGTGTTGGCTTGATAGAGGAGCATGGCTATAATATGTGAGTACACATATTTAGATATCTGAAAACTAATTTGAACGTGAACACTTCATAGAATTTTAGTAGCCACTACACATTCTGAGATTACAACTCAACAGATGCATTCATTTTGGATTTGTGTTCATGCACGCTTGTACTCGTTCAATCAGTTCTGGCTTGTTTCCAGATGTACGCAGATTGTGCTCAGCAAGATAGGTCTGAAGTTGTGGCTTGGACCATTTGAGCAGTGGTTTGCTCCAATCAAAGGTCGTGTTTGATGTCTTTTGCTTCTTCCTCTGAGGTTTATCGCAGCCTGCCTTCTTTCTTGGAGATTTGGGTGCTTCATCCTTTGATTGTCCTATGGACTGGTAGGAGGTCCTCACTTGCTCAACTACAGGCAGCTCAGCTAGGCTTATGTTACCAACCAAATACTCCTCGGTGAGGCGCACTATAACTGAATCAGCAGATACTTTGGCACGACCAGCTATCCCCTCCTGCCAACAATGAGCAATAAAAGTTCGCATTTTGCTGCTGAATTCAGGAAGCATGGCCTTACGAGTTTGGGCCCAATCCACTTTACACTCAAATGTAGCATACATTGGACTGTCTGCACTAGTGAATAAAGTGGACATACTAGCAACACAGCCAGATACGAACAATATGGAACGATTTCTCCTGTTTGGTGGCTTGGACGATACTCTTTGTAACCAGGGTGTGATCATCAAGGGCACCTGTTCCTTCAGCATCTGCCCCATCTTTGGCATCAAATGGGCCACTTGGTAGAGAAAAAAAGTTTCAAGACCTTGTCATCAGGAAGATTCCATGCAGGGAGGAATACTTTGATCCATCCCTTACCCTTCCAGAACAGGGGCTTAACCCTTCTGAAACCATCTTCAGTCAAATCCTCCTTCACCCTGGAAACTTTTCGATCTTTAGCACTGGATAGATGATTCATATCAGAATTGGCTTGAATTCCCAACAGACTCAGTACTTGGAATATGTGATCCCGGCAACCATAATCAGCATTACATGCATGCATGATGGGACATCAGTTAGAACAGTAGCAGGGACATTAGTTAGAACAGTAGCAGGGACATCAGTTAGAACAGTAGCAGGGACATCAGTTGGAACAGTAGTGGGGACATCAGTTAGAACAGTAGCAGGGACATCAGTTGGAACAGTAGCAGGGACATCAGTTGGAACAGTAGCAGGGACATCAGTTGGAACAGTAGCAGGGACATCAGTTGGAACAGTAGCAGGGACAGCTGTAGGAACAGTAGCAGGGACAGCTGTAGGAACAGTAGCAGGGACATCAGTTGGAACAGTAGCAGGGACAGCTGTAGGAACAGTAGCAGGGACATCAGTTGGAACAGTAGCAGGGACATCAGCTGGAACAGTAGCAGGGACATCAGTTGGAACAGTAGCAGGGACATCAGTTGGAACAGTAGCAGGGACAGCTGTAGGAACAGTAGCAGGGACAGCTGTAGGAACAGTAGCAGGGACAGCTGTATGAACAGTAGCAGGGACATCAGTTGGAACAGTAGCAGGGACAGCTGTAGGAACAGTAGCAGGGACAGCTGTAGGAACAGTAGCAGGGACAGCTGTAGGAACAGTAGCAGGGACATCAGTTGGAACAGTAGCAGGACAGCTGTATGAACAGTAGCAGGACAGCTGTATAGGAACATTAGCAGGGACAGCTGTAGGAACAGTAGCAGGGATAGCTGTAGGAACATTAGCAGGGATAGCTGTAGGAACATTAGCAGGGATAGCTGTAGGAACATTAGCAGGGATAGCTGTAGGAACATTAGCAGGGATAGCTGTAGGAACATTAGCAGGGACAGCTGTAGGAAAATTAGCAGGGACAGCTGAAGGAACATTAGCAGGGACAGCTGTAGGAACAGTAGCAAGGATAGCAGGAGAAAGGAAAACAGTATCTGCGGCGGCAGGAGCAGCAGGGTGGACAGTACAAATGCTCCAAGGAACAACAGACTCAGCAACTATGCTCAAACTCATAGCTGGAGCGCTAGCCAATTGCAATTTCAACTGTTTGCGAGGACGTCCGCGAGTGTGTTGTCTACAATTACAGCAATCATGGCACACACCTGAATTACACGTTTTACATGCTCTGCTTCTATGTTTTCTTTTTTCGATGCCATCCTCGGAAAATGTTCCAGGCAAGGTAATCGTATTCATCATGGTCATTACTTCTCTGCGTGAGTAAAACACACCGCACCTCGAAAGGCAGCTGCGTTGTCCTTAAATATAGCTATTGTGTAGCCTTTTCTTATGCTAGAGATGCTAATGGTACACTTTATTAGCCAATTTAAAAAAAGTGCACCTTGAAATCGAGGGCCACCGCGAAAACGCTAATGAGATAGGTTTGAGACTTTAGTGTACGACAACGGTACGAACTTTTAGGTCCCAACTCTACAGTATGGTTGCATATAAGATGGTCTGTTAGGCAACGTAATTAGCTTGGGAATCAAACGTAAGGAGGGAATTATGAAAGTTTTTATTCCCCAAAATTTCTCCGCGTCTTACGTTAACCCGGTGTTAAATACCTTATGCATTTTCTGTGACATTCCAAAAACCATATTTTTTGATCATGATGTCCAAGTACATCTTACCTGTTTTTAGCCAATATCGATACCAAAATCTAGGGGGCAGTGTCATGATAGAAAAGCCACCAATCCAACAGACACAGCAATTCGACTGCCCTGCTGCGGGCCCGTAACGTCACGTAAATTCATTTGTAACCCTGACGTGACGGATTACGTTGGATTCAGGCTCACCTACCCGCGTTCGGACCGATTACTCACGAACAGTATTGCGGGCCGTGACATTCATCCGCGCGAGTACGTGAACAATACCGCGAGCTTACGTTGTTTCATCGTGATTTCTCTCGTCCCCACTGTAGTTGTCATTCAAATGTGAATTAATTAATTTAAGGTTTATCAAAATCAATAAACAGCATCCAAGCTAGCCCCGCCCCAGTCCCTGAACTCATTATTAATAGTTAAATGATGTTTAATTTTGATATTTGAATACACATATAACTTGGAAAAGCATATACATGTATGCATAAGAATTGTACATTCAGGCCTGCGTGACTTCAGAAGGATGACCTAAGATAGGATTAAAAAGTAAACAACATAAACAGGCATCAAATAATGTCAGCTTACGATTCCAATTTTCTTCTTTTTGCTCTCTGTATTAAAGCAATAACACATCATACGAATAGACCTATTGAAATACATTCTCAAATCCAACCTGTTATATCCGTATGATGTCCTCGAACGCCTGCAGAACACTAAGCACAATGTAATGTTGAATGCTACACAAATGACTTACCAGATAACTTGATACGCTCATTACATTGCCATTGTTCGGATCAGGGAGTACGGAAGCAGCGTGGTTTAGGAGAATGCATACTAACCTTGATTGGCATAAGACGCGTCACACTGCTGCTAATACATGTAGAACACAAACCATAATAAAAATACCAACTTACAGTGTGGTATCCATTTGAAAATCCTATCCGACGACAATTTGGCTACTAAAGTACACTTCTCTTACCTAGAAGACGTTGTCAACAACTGAGACTTAAACTGAAAAATGAAGCGAAACGTTAATAAAGACATAGTAACTAGAATAAGGATCGGGCTAACCTTATTGCTCCTAATACAGCTACACTGTACTCGTGCCAGCCTAAATTCACCATTGGAAATATACTGGCTACATCCACCCCTTTTTTTTTAACCGCCAAAAAAGATTAGGTCACGTGAGGGATAATTATTTTGTTAATTTAAAATTGGACTTGTACATGTCACAGGCGGCATGTACAATTCTACATGCCACTTGTCAATGTGCTCTATAAAACTACAAGATGAGACTATTCGATTAACCGACATTGTATCAGCGAGCGCACTAATATATACCATCTCCTTATCTTATATCACTAGTAACGTTCACCGGCCCATCGGTCCGATACAGTCACTAGATTACCCACCGTGAAAATGAAAATGAAAGAGTCCAGGAAGCATATATAGTTTCAAGCCATTTGCCTTTGATATTACCAAAAGTATATATACATGAAGTGCGTACGGTACGGACCGGGTATGTCATTAATTGCTTAATCTATAATAATATCATTTATATGATGCCTGCACAACTGATATCGATATCTCCGTGCATATACATATATCGGTATTATATCAGTATTTATTATTTTATATTTTATTTACAAAAATGTACTGTCCAAGATTCAGTTGTTATACTTAATTCGATAGCCAAATTCAACTGATGTACGTGAAAATTGAAATTGTCCTCAGTAATAACATTGTAGCACACAATTACAAGCAAGGCAAATATGAACTATACATATATGTAGCACTACTATATACATAATAATCATTATTATATATATTAAGCTAGTGTACTGTGTCTGTGAATTGAGCATGACAGCTACGACCTAGGCATGCATGGGATACGATGAACTTGAGTTGAACATTGAATGGTGATATGACGCTTTTATTAATTAGCTGACAGCCCCATGCAACATGCACCAAAGCAACTACATATGTACAGCACCGCCGATACAATAATCATAATAATTATGATGCAGTTATACGATAATATTGGCTCTGCTGCTTATATATGCACCAAAGCAACTACATATGTACAGCTGCTTATATATGCACAAAAGCAACTACATACGTACAAGTACAGCACCGCCGATACAATAATCATAATAATTATGATGCAGTTATACGATAATTGGCTCTGCTGCTTATATATAAGCATCGATATCTCGATGAATGATGCAAGGCACGGGCAGTGGCCTAGCCCGAGAAGCATGCAGTTCCAATAATAAGGAACGACATTAGCTGATGGACGTCATGTATTCGCAACCAAAATCTTTTCCTAGTCCCGATGTTTACATGCCACGCCCCCATCTGCAAACTGTGATCGTAACTTAATATATAAACTAGAGAGCGAAGTGTTCACCCGCGCTTTCTAGTGATGTTATCGTTAGTACATTGTAGCACTTGTTACCCCCTTAAGGTGCATCACGCGCGTTAAAACGAGTGATTGGCTCATCGTGCCCCGCTGGTTCCAAATCAATCAATAACAGCAACATGTTTACAATTACGAATTACGTACACGTGTAAAAAATAAAGCACCAGTCAAATTTAAGCTTGCTGCTGGGGACGACAGAGGAAGGTACAGATACAACTCCTGCAGAACCAAGAAAGTGCATGTGTATGAGACAGAGAAAATTGGTAATTGAACCTTAGCTTACCCGATGTATGACCACACCCACCAAGGTCACATGACTCTCTGCTGAACCATCACCCTGACATGGTTGGCAAATACCAAGTGTGCAGGACATCTAATACCAAGGATAGTTCAAACAGTTCCTGGCTCAGTACACATGCACACAATACATATACGTTTAGTTATCGGCTTACCTGACCTGACCACACCCACCATGGTCACATGACTCTCTGCTCTAATACCAAGGATAATTCAAATAGTTGGCTTGATATTCTAATTAATCACCACATGCACATACAGAATGCTACCCAGGCACATAAGGAAAGACACCCAAAGTGTCACAACAAGATCACACTCCCTGCCCATCACAGAGACAGCTCTTTCAGAAGGGCAACACTAGCCGACATACAGTTGGCTTGATATTCTAATTAATCACCACATGCACATACAGAATGCTACCCAGGCACAAGAGGAAAGACACCCAAAGTGTCACAACAAGATCACACTCCCTGCCCATCACAGAGACAGCTCTTTCAGAAGGGCAACACTAGCCGACATACAGTTGGCTTGATATTCTAATTAATCACCACATGCACATACTGAATGCTACCCAGGCACAAGAGGAAAGACACCCAAAGTGTCACAACAAGATCACACTCCCTGCCCATCACAGAGACAGCTCTGTCAGAAGGGCAACACTAGCCGACATACAGTTGGCTTGATATTCTAATTAATCACCACATGCACATACAGAATGCTACCCAGGCACAAGAGGAAAGACACCCAAAGTGTCACAACAAGATCACACTCCCTGCCCATCACAGAGACAGCTCTTTCAGAAGGGCAACACTAGCCGACATACAGTTGGCTTGATATTCTAATTAATCACCACATGCACATACAGAATGCTACCCAGGCACAAGAGGAAAGACACCCAAAGTGTCACAACAAGATCACACTCCCTGCCCATCACAGAGACAGCTCTTTCAGAAGGGCAACACTAGCCGACATACAGTTGGCTTGATATTCTAATTAATCACCACATGCACATACAGAATGCTACACAGGCACAAGAGGAAAGACACCCAAAGTGTCACAACAAGATCACACTCCCTGCCCATCACAGAGACAGCTCTGTCAGAAGGGCAACACTAGCTGACATACAATACACACCTATACCAGGGAATGTTATGATTACAATACTGTACATGTAAACACATAGAAGAGTGAACAGTTGACTCACCCTATGTCGGACCACCGTCACATACACAGGCGTATTGGCATTGATTCAGATTAGTAGAAGGCCAGCACTGTTGCGCACTTACTGAGGACATGAAGGGAAGCAAGACAAGAATGTATTAGAATGCACACTTGTAGGCCAACACATGCCGTCACGCACCTATATACTCAGGTTCATCGTTGGATGAATCGAAATCGTCTGTATGTTCATCTGGGTAAAGACAATTAAGCTAGCAAATCGGCCGATCGTCACTTACATTAGTAAAATACCATCTTGTAATTGCAGAGAGTCATCGTTGGATTTCCTGCCGATTAGTTCTTTCTGGTGTTCAAAATACGTCGATTTGCTCACATACTCGCTACAGTGGTAGCAGAAACGTCGTTTGCCGCTCATCGCACAAATTTGAAAAAAGTCTTTCACGTGATAGCATTGATTTTTAAAATTAACTGCTTTTATAAACCCGCGAATAGGCTATAGTCTTGTACCCAGACCCAAACGTACGTAAGCCATTATTGTACGTACAATCATCGTTACGTACATTTGGGTCTGGGTACGAGACTACAATGGGCTTGCGGACGTCGTTTCAACTCGTACGTACCCGCAATCTTTCGTTCCGTTAACTTACGTAGGTTCCTTATAATGCGTGATTCGTAATGATACGCAATCAGACGCCTGAATTGCTGTGAGAGTTCTTACTAATGTGCCTATCTTGTTAGGCAATGAGTTTATACCGGGATCCAATGGGAGAAAATATTTTCAAAACAACAGTTGACAAAACTCCAGAAGCTAATGCAAATGCTGCAATTGGTGCAAATACAACTAGCACCAAGAAGACAGACCTTCCAATGCCAAAGGTACATGTTCAAATATGCAGATGCATTGGCAAATTGTATTGAATGCATGAGCACGCTAAACAATAAAATACTTACAGAGTCCAGCAGAGTAAATATATGAAACTTGTGTTTCATGATAACACCTTATTATTCCATTTTTTGAAATGTACAAATGTGTTCCTTTCAGAAAAATGACTTGCCCAAACATACATAGTTTACATGTACAGTATTGCTCAAAATCTTGAATCGGAAAGGTATAAGTGTATCAATAAGAAATTATCTAAAAGTATATATAGGCTATTGCTTCAATAAGAAGCTTAATAATTGTGTCACCAACATTTGTAATCATGGCAGCAAATAATGTGCATGTGCTGAAGAAATCTTTGAGATTATCTATCAGATGGCGGAGCCGTATTTCCTGCTGTTGTGAATTCTGTGACGTACGTTACTCATCAGTACTATTGCGTGAGATCACAATTACACTTGACCACCATCATTACGCATATCACATCACCAATGTTAAAATCACATTACAATCATATATGCACTTGTACACACACTGCAGAAAATCTCAGATTGTATACATGCATGCATTGATAAATGCTTTTTTCTGTTGTCTACAGCTGATGGCATCCTCTGATAAGACAGTAGGGGAAAATGATAATATTATTAATATTATTTTATACTTAACATAATTTAAACAAAAAAATTTTAAACGTATCCTGCTGATATCCTCATCCTACCTAACTGGGAGTTGGGCAAGCAGCAATTGATCTTTGCATCACATCCCCGGTTAATTACAAAACCCTTCAAGTAGTGTGTGTGATGCCAGGTTCAGCAGCAATGCACGCAGAAAAGAGAAAGCACCACAGTAATGATACAAAATGTCTAGAGTTAGGCTGGGCATGCATCCCTCTGGGGGGTAGAATCTTTCGGATGTTGGGGACCAGAAGCTCATTGTAGCTTGCTGGAAGACTGGCCACTAGACTGAGGCAGCCCAACTCCATCACAATAAACCATAATCTAAACTGCAGGGCCATTCTGTCTAGAGTATGTGTTTAACTTTGCTATGTGTGCTCCTGTAATATTGTCTACATGTATTTATATACTTCAGTAATGTTTAAATATATACATACTTACACACAACCACAAACAATACAAACAACTACACACAAAGATCATCCACCTGCTGCACAAGTGCAGGGTTAAGAATGGTTCAGGATGGCAATTAATTCACTATTCTTCCCATGTTTTAGGACAAAGAAATATCAACTGAAATCAGTGAAGGAAACAAACTTTAATCCATTCTTACATTGTAATGCTCATTCTGTTATTAATCTGCGCATGTAGTATATCTTGTACTAATAGAAAAGTTTGTTTTTTTTTTAAATCATTAAATGATGTGCCATCCCATTTCCATAGCCGGGTTTATCTGAAGGTTAGGCTTGCATGTACGTTTATTGGTCGCACTGAGAATCGGAGAGTTGTAAAGCTCTGAATTTGTAATTAGCCATACATTTCAACGCAAGCGTTACATTTCAATTGCGCGTACTGCATGCATGGATGTATGCGCTAGGCCCCTTTTCTCGAAACGATCCCAATTATATGTGTTAATTTATATCGGTGAGCGTTTGAAACACACTGCCGTCTATTTTGATACCCATCGTTGACTTCTCCGCGTGCTGCGCAGGTTATTTCAGTGGAAAGGTTGTTTAGAGCTACAGCATACACAGTGAAGAGTAAAATAACATCACGAAACAGTTTGTTGTTTTTTTTTGGTTTTTTTTTTTAGTTTTTTTATTTTAGTGATTACCTTAGCGCATTAATCGCGATGCACACCGTGGCACACAAGACTGGGAATACAACATATCCTAATACATTTCAATTCTACTTTCATACCGGTATATAATAATACCTGATCTGATGAATAGGAATGTTATTATTCCCATGCGGGCCATTACCATTATCTATTATTATATGTAGTCAAAGTTTATCATTTTAAATAACTTGTATGGCAAACTAAACACCGGCCTAGTTTTGGTCAGTTGTAGTATGTAGACCCCAACGTTACGCAGCTGCGGCTGTCCATTCAACGTCGCGATGATTTCAATTACGTGAGCCAGTAAAGCAACTCTTGTAATCATGTCCTGTTGCAAGCTTTGCAGAAAAGAGAAACTTTACTAAGGACAATTGCCGTCAAGCTGCAATTTGTAGCGCGTTGTCTTACGAAGGTTCTCCTACTGCGCAGAATTCAGTACTTCTGCCGGCAGGCCTGTTTGAAAAGTGGAGAAACGTTGCATCAGTTACAGGATGATTTAGCCACGACTCACCAGCAAATTAGGGATGCAGTATTGCTGCTATTATTTCTTCGTATGGGTGCTGACGGACTCCTAGCAACCCTTCACACAGCGGTACTTCTACTCCAAATTTAATACCTACTACTTTCGGAGTTCCGAAGTTCATCAAAAACCCACGGTAGACAAAGACTTGCCATATCCCGCCAGTAAACCCACAAAAGTATCGCGCCCACTCAGTAAAACTGTAATGCTTTTTAACAGCTCGTCTTTCAACTTCGTATACACTGGCATGCCAGTTCGATTGCTCACTCCATACGGTCGCGATTCCTAATTAACCTCTCGATTACGATTATGTGTGCATGTGTGAGTGTATGTGCGTATGTGTGTGTGTGTATGTGTGTATGTGTGTATGTGTATGTGTGTATGTGTGTATGTGTGTATGTGTGTATGTGTGTGTATGTGTGTATGTGTATGTGTGTATGTGTGTATGTGTCTATGTGTCTATGTGTCTATGTGTCTATGTGTCTATGTGTCTATGTGTCTATGTGTGCATGTGTGTATGTGTCTATGTGTGTATGTGTGCATGTGTGCATGTGTGCATGTGTGCATGTGTGCATGTGTGTATGTGTGTATGTGCGTATGTGTGTATGTGTGCATGTGTGCATGTGTATGTGTGTATGTGTCTATGTGTGTATGTGTGCATGTGTGCATGTGTGTATGTGTGTATGTGCGTATGTGTATATGTGTGCATGTGTGCATGTGTATGTGTGTATGTGTGTATGTGTGTATGTGTGTATGTGTGTATGTGTGTATGTGTGTATGTGTGTATGTGTGTATGTTTGCATGTGTGCATGTGTATGTGTGTATGTGTATGTGTATGTGTATGTGTATGTGTATGTGTATGTGTATGTGTATGTTGTGTATGTGTGTATGTGTGTATGTGTGTATGTGTGTATGTGTGTATGCGTGTATGTGTGTATGTGTGTGTATGTGTGTATGTGTGTGTATGTGTGTATGTGTGTATCATTATGTGTGTGTATGTGTGTATGTGTGTGTATGTGTGTATGTGTGTATCATTATGTGTGTGTATGTGTGTATGTGTGTACGTGTGTGTATGTGTATGGTATTTATGTATTTTTAGTAATAATAATAATAATATTTACATACATTATGTGTGCAGTTGCACGCACCACTGCTCAAAAATGTCTTACTTGTAAGACACATAATGCTGTATTCATCTTTTTGTTTGTGTACATCATCGTAATGTGATCAATTAGACATCTTTATTGTTACACACATCCAATGATCGGATGCTTACAACCTATATTGTATCCCTTGAACACAGAAGTCCATTCACGTGCAAATAAGAAGCAATGGGTAGATGACAACTAGAATTTATTTACATCTGATCCCTGAGAGAAGACATTTCTTTGGCCGATTTTGTCGAAATGAAAATTAGTCGGGAAGAGATCCACTTGTCATTGCCCAAGTAAAACAACTCATCTAATAGCGATTGATGTTTTCTCTAGCTTTGTATCTGTTTTCTATCCTACCCTGTGTTTGTTCAAACATGTATCTATGATTCAAAGTTGGCAACTTTCAACCGTCACTGAAAAAAGCCGGGACGTTTTTAAAATTCTTAAACAGTCTAAATACTCATTTCTATCCACAAAGCTTGAATTTTACCTTTTTAGGCACTCAACTATTCCGCTAGCAGCCGGCTCTCTGAAACGAGTCTTCTCACGCGTTCCTTTAGTATTGTCTATTTGCATCCGTGTGTACACCTGTACACATATTAGGGTATATGTGTACAGGGGAGCACAAATTACTTACCCTACCTTATCTTTGTAATTAATCACAATTGTAACTCCAAAATCAATACATGAGTACACAATACATTAATAATAGATGGTCAATTAAACATACAATAAAAATTGATTGTTATCTGTCAATTAAACTAATTAGAAAAGTAAATAAAACTTTAAAAAAATAATAAATCTTAGCGAGTGGTTTTGATGGAGAGAAGAGCAGGTGCGCGTGTACGCAGAACGCAGAACAAACGGCGGAAGCGCGAGTAGTAGAGGCGCGAGTACTAGTGGAGGTGTGAGTACTAGTGGAGGCGCGAGTACTAGTGGAGGCGCAAGTACTAGTGGAGGCACGAGTACTAGTGGAGGCACGAGTACTAGTGGAGGCACGAGTACTAGTGGAGGCGCAAGTACTAGTGGAGGCGCGAGTACTAGTGGAGGCGCGAGTACTAGTGGAGGCACGAGTACTAGTGGAGGCGCGAGTACTAGTGGAGGCGCAAGTACTAGAGGAGGCGCAAGTACTAGTGGAGGCACGAGTACTAGTGGATGCACGAGTACTAGTGGAGGCGCAAGTACTAGTGGAGGCGCGAGTACTAGTGGAGGCGCGAGTACTAGTGGAGGCGCAAGTACTAGTGGAGGTGTGAGTACTAGTGGAGGCACGAGTATTAGTGGAGGCGCGAGTACTAGTGGAGGTGTGAGTACTAGTTGTGGAGGCATAGGTAGAGGAAGTGTCAGTTGCATTGTTGTTGATTTTGGATGCATATAAGTGATTTGAATTTGAATTTATTTTGCAATAAACATCATTCTTCTACATAGGACTAATTTGTGTACACCTGTACACATTTTACTGCAAAACTTTCTTGATAGAACCACATGAATAATTTCACAATACATAGTTACTATATCATGCCCTCTATGACTTTCAAGACTTTTTTGAAAGCATAATACTACTAACGTAAAGCAATGTAATTTGTGTACAGGTGTACACAAATTAGAGCATTTGAAAGTAAAAGTGATTACTCAAAAGAAACAGCATTTTTGCAATGTACATACAAAACAAACTATATGTATAAAATTTGACTTATTGAGAATGCTCCCATCATGTTTTTTAAATCTCTCACTTTTGCAGTGTTCTGTAGTGCTGTGGATAACTGAATTATGAGCAGTTATTGCAATAAGCCAAAATTAGCATATTCATGAGAAGTTTAGCCACAATTTAGCATCACCACAGGGGGTATAGATTTTCAAAAATTGTGTTAAATGCTCACTCCTGGTATGAGATATGATGCAACAAAATGAATGGGGTAATTTGTGTACCACTGTACACACTTCAGGATGCAAATAGACAGTATTGTAGCTGCGTTTATTTTGTACGTATACGGTGTATAGTTCATAGCTATGAAAATCTACTGGTGACGGCCACGAGTTAGTATACGGAAAGGTTTACGAACACAATTACAACACAGTCTTAGCGAATGCGCTCTAAGACCTTGGCAGTACCCTATTTTTTCAAAAGGTATCACAGTTTTGTTCGAAGTATCCCTAGGGCTGCTTTTGTTGCTTAGGCTGTCCTGTGCCATTGATGCACACTATTCCAGCTTGCTTCAAATTTATTTGTTTTCTCTAGATAGTCAACTCATTCTGAAAAAGGAAGTCGGTTACCCCCGTCTACAGTATTCCAATACAGCCTTCAATTCATGCATCCCCTACGTTCGGATACTGTATCAAAGCTCTAGGTAAGGAATATGATCTTATATACTTAATAACAATTAATTCCTCCAGTATGGATTGAAATACATTTGTCAGGACTGATGCCAGCCAACCTAAACAATACCTGAGATGCCATCATCACCTCACCCTCTATTGGTGAAGTACTGCACTCATGTGTGTGTGGTAAGTCTAATCTCCAGCTCTTACATTCTTCTTCTAGGCCACACACGCACGCGGTGAACCATTATGTGTCCTACAGCAGTTTCGTGATCAGGTACGCATTCTGCTGGCTCTAACTGTGCAAAACAAAGACATTTCTCCTCTTCTTCATGTGAACATCATGAACCATTTCACTATACAAGAGGTACACACAACTGCCCTGCATGGCGCTCTAAGGGATAGCACAGGATCAGCAAGCAGATCAGGCACTGCAGCTGGACCAGGATGGCTTGGTTATTAATTTGTCTGTTGCAAGTGGCACATCTGGCGGTGAATAGTAATTTTCATGCAATGATTGTATTACATTAGCAGTTGTAACTCTGGGATGTAAATTGGTTTTTAACACCTTGTTTGGAATGACAGTTCTAAGTGAAATAACAGTATACAATGGATATAATGGATACCGTGCACCCCTGTTCTGCATTGTCTCCCACTGAAAGGTAATGCACGGTGGAACTCTTGCATGCTGTAAGATCTTGAGCATCCAGATAAGAGATGTGCTTATGACCTGCTTGCATGAATGGATATATATGGAAGGGTTGGTGTTAGGGACAAAATTATTAATGCCAATGCTAAATAGAGTATAAGGAGGTGTGCTGCAAACTTGGAACATTGATGAAATGTACTCTTCTTCCCCACCCCCTCCCCCACCCCCACCCCCACCCTCCCACACCACAATTACTGTGTGATGTAATAAGAACGAACCACACCCACTAGTCATAAGAAACATGCTTGCATGGTGAAAACAGCAATGCATGATCTGAACGGCATGTATATGCATCCCTCTTTCAATAATGGTGACCTTACGTGTAATGGGAATTTACAGGGACTCCGTTTCATCAACCTGGAGTAGTTCCTGCCTAACATTATGATAGAATATTTAACTGAACATATTTCTCGGTAACGTATTTTCTGGGCTGGGAAATCCCTTAAAATGACTGCTAGCCTTCCCCCCGCCCCTCCTAATATACGACTGTTTCTTTAGGGCAGTTGGCATAGCAAGGAGTAGTGTGCCTAAGTCACAACTAAGCTAGCAAACAAATGACCGTTCTCCTAGCTATGTCAATTGTCCTCGATGTACTCACTTTAACTGTTAGTATATGACTTTAAGTGCATATGTTTAGTCAGCGCAGAGATTTGTTTTGTTTTTTTTTATAATTATATATAATATACATGTCTATACCGCCGGTATAGTGTTGGTGTTTTCCTGTTTGATAAATACTAGTGTACGTTGTGGAGGATTTTACATGATAGCAATGGCGCTGATCTCTTTTATCAGGGCTATGTGGATGACTTCTATCGCTGTCCATTGTCTCGGCAGCTCGAGGACAATCTATCTAGCTCGTATATCCGTATACGGTGGAAGTTACAATGCCTCAGAAATGGTGCCGGCCGAAGACTTGGCAACAGAACATATTAACAATCATCGTTCGATTCTGCCAGGTTACACACTTGCATTTAGCGACCTAAAGAAGATTGACGTATGTGATTTAATACTACCACAAAATATCGCACGCATGTAACCCTTTTTTTAATGATGTACAGTGTGACCGCACAACGGCATTTAACGCATTCTTCTCGTCGTTTCCTTTTGTGAATGAGGCCAACAAGATTAATACAATCGCCTTGGTCTGTTGCGGATGCTCCGTGGCTACTGAAGCAGTCGCTGAAATCAGCCATCGCTGGAACATATCTCACGTAACTTTACTTAGTAATAAATACACCATATTTTTCCTAAATATTACTGATCCAAACATGAAAGGGCAGAGGTAATATTAGAGGGATTGCATGGAAACGAGCCCCACCAAATAACGCGGACCGATGCTACTAGCAGTGAAGTGGGTTGATTTTTTTCTTCTTCTTATCTCCACACGCATCATGAAGTAAAGACTAGCTCTATACATGTTGCGATTCACGCCAGATAGTGTCGTCCGCTCGTGATTCAGTTTCCAATCCGTCAGGATGACAATATAAATATTACAAGTTCTGTTTTGTGCATGTGGGGTATTGTCTGTTTTTACAGCAATTTTAGTTTTTGCGTTTCGATACACCCTGATAAAATCAATAAATATATTTGGGATCGTTTCCTCGAAAAGGGACCTAAAGCATACATTATAAACTTTCCAGTACATGCAATAGAAATGTATAGCGCTTACGTTGAAATGTATTGCTAATTAAAAATATTCAGTGCCTTACAACTCCATGACAGATACTCCGATTCTCAGTACGTAAGACATTTCAGCATATTAGAAAACACAATCTTGAAGAAAAAAAAAACACGCACTAGGTCTCTTTTCGCGGAAAACGATCCCATAAATTCGTATGTGAGGTTGCAAATCTCAACTCCGTAGCCTGCGTGTGTGAGGGGAGGGGAGGGGAGGGAATGTTAGATTCTTTACATAATCTTGTAGCATATTCCATACCTAAGTTCTAATGCAGTGTCCTAGCAGGTACATACCTTAAATATACTGTAGTACAAAGTGACCCTTTTTTCTACAGATTACCGGCTCCGTATACTCTGATGTTCTGAATGACAGGACTAGGTTCCCAAGCTTCTTTAGGGTATTCCCCAATTCAGAGGGACTGGCATTTGGCATCCTTTCTGTAATCAAACACTTCAACTGGACTAGAGTTCTCTTCCTGACACAGCAGGAGTCCCTTTTTATAAAGGTATGTGCAATACTACGATTATAGCATTGTGCACGTATATATAGGCATTGATTCACATCTCGAATACTATCAATTATATTTTGAGATCAATAATACATTTGTTTGCTAACCACCAAATTGGAATTATATTATTGGATTCTTTGGTTCAAAGTAAGTCCAGCTTTCAGATGATTAAAAAGAAAACCAATTTGCCTGCTTTAGCACATTCTGTAGCTTTTGAATCAATCATCATAGTGCACTCATGCATGCATGTATCTGTAACCTAATTAATGAGGTCTGTTGATCATTATAGCAAACAAATAGGATTCTTCATCCCTCACACATTTATCAAAAATTAATTCATAAAAGCCCCTTCCAAATGGCAATACATGTAGTTCTGGATACATGCTCACTGTGACATCATGCAGGCTTACTTCAATCAGCCTTTGTGACTTTAATCCCAAAAATTAGCTCTTTCTCTCCTTTGAAGTTTCATCTTCCAACTCTCTTCTGGCTTGTACCCTTGTAACTACCCTTGTAAATACCGCCACGACATCTCCCAACTCCAGTTGCTTGTGGTCAAATTCCCAGCAAGAGTGTCAACTCAAAGACATCCCATATGCTGAGCATCTATTTCCAGATCCAAGTTGCAAGAGGGTATAACACTGTGTCACAGCGCACACCTTACAGTAACCACATCCACCATCAACCATCTTTCCTAATTGTACCAAAGCGTTTCTCAATTAGGGTTTGGACAGATTGCATCTTGTTGCAACTTGCTTCTTCCGTGAATCATATTCAACTACACATTCTGCCTTTCTTCAGTGCCTGTCTTCCATGAGAAGACTCACAATATCCTATATGCTCTGGATCGTTTCTGCCACCTCCATTGCCTGCATTTGTACCTTGAATGTCGTCTCAGATCTGGTGGTCATACGCTCTGCCAGAACTATTACGTTGAAGCCTAAAAATCCCACTTCTAATATCATATGTGACAGAGATAGACTACTCTAAGATGAACCAGAATCCAGGACTAACAACTTCAATTGTGTTATATACTCCATGCATGCATGTCACATTACATCATCGCGCAACTGTTAAATTGACAATGCAACTGTCTCTTGACTGGCTGTCTCCATGAAATGTCATGAGATGCTTATCTTCCAATTGTATGAAGGAGCTCCTTCTGATGGCATGGAGATATTGGCATGGAGATTTGACAGTGGCTTTCTCTGTAATTGCTTCAGTTGGTGGAACGACGTTTTTGATGGATGCTTCAAATTTTGGTTGTCAGTTTTGGGCACTAGGATATCAGCTGGTCTTGAGTGTCTTGAGAGTAGATGCGTATTTCCTAGGCTACTTCCAGCTTCAATACTGGCATTGCATGATGCCTGAAAATTGGCATGACTGCATAATAATTATAAAAATAAATAAATACTATTAAATGCACACATAGCAGATCACACATGAGGGAAGAGTGAGGATGAAATTTATATTGTCTTTAAAGTACAGA
Source organism: Ephydatia muelleri (assembly GCA_013339895.1). Classification (NCBI taxonomy): domain Eukaryota; kingdom Metazoa; phylum Porifera; class Demospongiae; order Spongillida; family Spongillidae; genus Ephydatia; species Ephydatia muelleri. Next base: position 9,830,904 of record JABACO010000010.1, on the reverse strand, counting down.
TAACAAAGTTAAACTATTGTATCATTTTAAGTATAATTATTATTATCATTATTTGAGTCTGCCATGTAAATTAGGCAAAGAACAAAACGTATCCAAAATATGCATGGATACTACATGGATGGTATGGAGAGGAATGGTGGACAAGTCGTGTAACCATGGGAACAGTGAACTGCACTGATGAGGAATTGTTATCACTACTTGAGAGAGCACTGCTGGTAGTTTCAATTCCAAAATCAATCAATCCTGAAAAAGTTACTATAAGTGGACTTGTAAGTATCCTGACATGTGCATGATTTGCAGCCATAAACATTGTAATTGAATCGCAGACGGCAACACAAGTAGAACAGCAGTATGAAGCAAAAAGGAAAAATGATAGTTATATCCCCTTTTTTGCGCCAGAAGCAGCATACGATGCAATTTGGGCCATTGCACTTGCTCTGAATAAAACTGCTGCACAGCTCAATACCAATGGAACTGGATGTGAGTATCTAAATGGAGCATTGAATATAACATTAGACAAGTTTACGTATGACAATGCAAGACTTGCTTGCGTCTTAAAGAACAACTTAGCAAGTACAAATTTCTTTGGAACATCAGTAGGAATGCATATTGCTCATAGCCAAATGTCATAAATCAGGATCTGTTTTTTCTGCAGGGAAATGTTACTTTTGACTCGAAGGGAACTCTTGTGATGTCTCTTGCACAAATATTGCAGTACCAACAAGGTTGATAAATCATTTGTGAACCTCAAATGCTATCAAAATGAAATAAGTTTGACCAAAACAGCTGTAAAGGTGTTTATAGGATATTCAGATTATGCAAATGATTTGGGGTTTATCCCTATTGGAAACCAAACTGCTTCAACTATTTATCCAGGTATGGATGACTATTGATATAATATATGATTTGTTTTATCTTTACTGGTATTTAAATTTCTTGCCTGTCCTTCAAACCAGAGGGTGTGCCATCAGACGGCACTCCACGCAATACAACCGTACCTTCCTTTCAGGGATAGTATTTGCATATTACACTTTTGCATCAATAGGTGTATTGTTTACAATTGGATTTTGTCCATTCAATTTTCATTTCAGAGATCGAAGGTAGGTCTAATGTGTTTTTTTTCCTAAATTATTGTCAAATTATCCTTCTCATTGAACTGAAGAATTGTTAAAATAACAAGCCCAACCCTCAACTACTTCATCCTAGGAGGAGTGTTAATGATGTACATTTTTGTCATTATCAATATGATTCAAGCTACCACATTTCATGCAGTTCGTACTATATGCATTGTAAGTTACATGATTTCTTAACAGCTATCTATAATCTGGTACTTCTTTTACACATCATCAGTTGAAACAGTGGCTTAGCATATGTGGATATGTGCTAGCATTTGGTACCATCCTTGCCAAAATGTGGAGGATAAACTACATCATTCATCAGCCTACTCCATCAAAGCTGGTTTGCTGAAATTATACCTGATACACTGATAATATGCTGTTCCAAACATTGCCAAGCAGCCATGTAGTTTCAGCAATAATGGTAGCATAAATATGAAACACCTTTCATTATAACTGGACTGTCAACTATAATTTAGTAAGATATTTTGGGGAACAGGTGGCACAGATACAATGTGTGACATGCATGATCTCTATTTCAAGATTCCAAAGGACTGGCATCTGGTGATCATTATCATGGCCAATAGCAGCTCTGATATTACTATTGGGATCAGTAGTTACCAAATTAACACCCTCACCTCATCTAATCTTGGACAAAGAGATGGGCACGTATCAGGTATAAAAACATGTGTGGAAGTCAGGGTTTGCTTATTGTTTATTTGTTTACTTTTGTATCATACTAAATTATCTAATACAATATTATTATCTCACTTCACAGGCAAAAGAGAATGGAACTCAAATCAGCCACTATATCTACACTTGTCACAGTGACAGCTCGCCCTCTTACTACTGGTTCATCCTGCTGGAGACCTACCTTGGTATTCTTCAGATAGTTGGAATTGTAATGGCTTTCCAGAGCAGAAAGATTAAAATAGCCATACTGAATGACTCTGTGTGTGTAGGGACTCTGATATACATATCCAGCATTGCCACTGCAGCTATTGTGGTCACCAATTACGGACTTGATGGCTACCTAAATGTGAAAGAGTCTGTAATCAGTGGAGCATATTGTGTCCTGGCTACTGCATTTTTGGGTGTAGTTTTTATACCAAAGGCAAGTCGTATACTGCTACCCCCCCCCCCCCCCCCCCCCCCCCCCCCCTGTAATATATGACTGTATTATATGGACTATGCGCATGCGCAATGATGTATATATTTTTATATATAAATGTATGCTGTGCTGTAATTGTCAGTCTGATGATTAAGTGATTCAATTATTACACTGGCGACGAGGGTGCACTTATGGCAGTGGCTTTCGGTCACATTCGTGAGTTTGAATTGGGTACGGAGTCAATATCGGCGTATTTGGAAAGGGTACAACTGTATTTTGTTGCAAATGATGTTGCTAATGAAAAAAAGGTGGCAGTTTTGCTTAGCGTTATAGGGAGCAAGACTTACGTATTGCTACGCAGTCTACTACACCCAGAGGCGCCGAAGGAAAAGACATTTGACCAATTAGCTAAGACGCTAAAAGAACACCTGGAGCCAAAGCCGCAAACTATTGTGGAGCGGTTCCACTTTCACCGTAGGAACCAAGAACAGAGTGAGTCAGTATTAGACTATATAGCAGAACTAAGGCGTCTGTCTGCAACATGTGACTTTGGGGGGTATTTGAATGAAGTGTTGCGTGACCGTTTTGTATGTGGCTTGTCAAACGAAGCAACGCAGAAGCGCCTGCTGACTGAACAGAACCTGGACCTTGCCAAGGCACTGGGGGTAGCTCAGGCTATGGAAGCGGCGCAGAAGAATGCGCTACAGTTCAAAGACCTGTCGGTAGGGCGTGTGAAGCTGGACCCAAAGGGCAGTCAGGTTGCGGAAAAACAGGTAACACCTTGTAGGAACGCATGTTATCGTTGTGGCAAGAACAATCATGTTGCCAACAAGTGTAAATTTATAGACGCCACGTGTCATTGTTGTGGAAAGACGGGTCATATTGCTTCCGTATGTAGGAGAAAACAAAAGAATGAAAGGAGAGGGGGTAGTAAATTGCGTTGGGTAGAGAATGAGTCACAGACAGAAACTGAGGAAGGTGATGAAGATAGAACCAGAGAGGAGGATGACAGAACTGAAGGTATTTGCACCCTATCAGAACCCTCAGGTAGGAAACCCATGTTGGCTGAGTTTAAAATCCAGGGTGTATGTCTTACAATGGAAATTGATACTGGTGCAGCGGTAACCTTGATATCTCTAGTCACATTTAATAGACATTTCCCAAAAATGACTTTATCTCCTAGTTCAGCACGACTCTCAACATATACTGGTCAAAAGATTTCTGTATGTGGTGAAATCAAGGTTAAAGTAAGGTACGGGCAGCAAGTGAGGGTGTGCACGCTGATAGTGGTGGAGGGCGATGGACCAAATTTGGTGGGAAGAGGTTGGCTTCGGAGTTTCAAACTGGACTGGCATCGTATACAAAAGGTGCAAGTGAGTGATAGTCTCAACAGAGGACTCGACACACTGTTAACTAGATTTGTAGAGGTGTTTGAGAAAAGTAAGGGCCCAATTGTTCCATATTTAGCGAAGTTGCATTTAAAGGGTCAGAGTAAGCCAGTATTTTGCCGTCCAAGGTCTGTACCATTTGCATTGAAGGAAGGAATAGAGGAAGAGTTAGATCGATTAGAAAAGGAGGGAATTGTCCACAGAGTAATGCATGGTGAGTGGGCCACCCCAATTGTACCAATTTTGAAACCAGATAAAAAGGTACGGATTTGTGGGACGTGATTTCAAGGTCACAATTAACCCTGCCCTTGATGTGGATAGATATCCCTTGCCGAAACTTGAAGAACTGTTAGCAACAGTGTCTGGGGGAAAATGGTTTAGTAAATTGGACCCTACAAATGCATATTTACAATTGGCTTTAGATGAAGAGTCTCAGAAACTTTGTACCCTTAATACTCATCGAGGGTTGTACCAATACAGGCGTATGCCATTCGGAATAGCATCTGCTCCAGCCCTGTTTCAGAAAACAATGGATTCTGTACTGCAGGGGATCAAACATGTGGTGTGCTACATTGATGACATCCTAGTGACAGGCAGTAATGAGATTGAACACTTAAGAAACCTGGAGCAAGTTTTCAACAGATTGAAAGAACGTGGAATACGGTTGCGTAAGGATAAGTGTGTTTTTCACTCCCACTCAGTGGATTTCTTAGGCCATCGAATTGATGCAGAAGGGATCCATCCATTGCCAAGTAAGGTAGAAGCCATGGTAAAGGCCCCTGCTCCTAGAAACATTACCGAATTGAAATCATTTCTAGGAATGGTAAACTATTACGCCAAGTTCTTGCCAAATGTGTCCACCCACCTGTTTCCGTTGTATGCACTATTAAAGAAAGAACATGGTTGGAAATGGGACAAGGAGTGTCAGCATGCCTTTGTCCTAATAAAGAAAATGCTTAGTTCCACACAGGTTCTTACTCCTTATGACCCTAAACTACCACTACGTCTGGCAGCAGATGCCTCAGCCTATGGACTTGGAGCTGTCTTATCACATGAGTGGCCTGATGGCAGTGAACGCCCCATAGCCTTTGCATCACGTACCTTGGCATCAGCAGAGCGTCACTATGCTCAACTTGAAAAAGAAGCATTGGCCTTAATATTTGGTATAAAGAAATTTCATCAATACCTATATGGGCGTAAGTTTACTCTTGTGACAGACCATAAACCTTTGACCACCATACTAGGACCCAAGAAGGGGATTCCAGTGGTAGCAGCATCCAGATTGCAACGTTGGGCTATGCTTTTGGCAGCATATACTTACGATATACAGTATCGGTCTACACATGAAAATGGAAATGCAGATGGACTTTCACGTCTACCATTACAGGAGGACCGACCTGATGTGGAAGGTTTAGTTAGAGGCAAGTGTTTTCAGTGTAGAACAAATTGAAGCACTCCCAGTTACTGCAGCTCACTTAAGGCAGGCAACACGTAGTGACCCTATTTTAAGTAAGGTATTGCAGAATCTAAAGCAAGGTTATTGGCTTGATCAAAGATCTGAAGCTTTAAGCCCTTATGCCAATAAGCAGCATGAGTTGTCAATAGAGAATGACACCTTATTATGGGGACTAAGGGTGGTGATACCTGCTAAACTTAGACAGGAGATATTGCAAGAGTTACATCATAACCATCCCGGCATATCTAGAATGAAGTCATTAGCAAGGGGACATGTATGGTGGCCATCTATAGATAAGGACATTGAGGATTGTGTGCATGGTTGTACTGCATGTCAAGAGGTAAAAACTACTGTACCTCTAGCTCCCCTACATCCTTGGGTTTGGCCAGGGAGACCATGGCAAAGAGTACATGTTGACATTGCAGGACCAATAAATGGAAAGATGTTTATATTGTTAGTTGATGCCCATTCAAAGTGGCCTGAAGTGTTTGAGATGCCGAACACAACATCTCAGAAAACAATTGAAATTTTGCGACAGGTGTTTTCAGCATATGGATTGCCTGAACAACTTGTCTCAGACAATGGACCGCAATTCATATCAAGAGAGTTTGCAGAGTTCATGGCTAAAAATGGAATAAAACATATCCGTAGTGCTCCATACCATCCTGCCACAAATGGCCAAGTGGAAAGGTTTGTTCAAACATTTAAGCGAGCTATGAAGACAGGTACCACCAAAGTAACACTCAATCAGAGACTGTGCTCTTTTTTGTTGTCATACAGAACCACACCCCACAGTGTGACTAATGTTCCCCCATGTGTTCTATTTCTGCAGAGAGAGGTGAGGACAAGGCTCCATTTGCTGAGAGAAACTACTGAGCAACAGGTCTGCAAGAAACAAGCAGAGCAGAAGTGGCACCATGATAAGAAGGCCAGAGATAGGGAGTGTGCAGAAAGAGAGACTGTTTTGTCAAGAAATTATGGCAGTGATCCCAAGTGGGTTCGGGGAAGAATTGGAAAGCAATGTGGTCCTGTGTCCTACCAGGTGGAATTGCCTGATGGTAGGGTTTGGAGAAGACATATTGAGCAGTTGAGTACTGTACCAGAAGCCGTATGTGTGCCAGTGCCTACCACCAAGGTGGATGGAAGGGCACCCGACATGACAGAGCCAGATGAAGTGGCCGAGGAAACAAGGCCAAGAGAGGAACTGATGAGGCAACCTGAAATAACAAGTACTGATCTGGACATACAAGATAGTAACCCAACTGCGAGTAATGAACAAAGAGGAGTAAGAAGAAACGAAGGGCAGTCCACTGAAGGAAAGGCTCCTCATGATCACCGGCCAATAACAACAAAAACAACAACAACAACAACAACAACAACAACTCCATCAACCACTCGACGTTACCCTGAGAGAACCCGCCGCCCCCCTGACAGATTTTAAGGGGGAAGAAGTGTAATATATGACTGTATTATATGGACTATGCGCATGCGCAATGATGTATATATTTTTATATATAAATGTATGCTGTGCTGTAATTGTCAGTCTGATGATTAAGTGATTCAATTATTACACCCCCCCCCCCCCCCCCCAAAAAAAAAATTACCACATGATAGCTCAGTTAGAATCAGCAAAGCAACACAAACCATGTCCATCCCGTATGTACAAAATATATTATCTTACAATCATAGTGCATCATGAAATAATACTCCCTATGTAGGATTCCAAGTATTATTAACAAAATTCAAGATTCCGTTATTAGTATTCAATGGGGTTATTTCTGTTTGGCCACACATTTTATGTAGTATTTCTTTCTATACACATGCCAGCAAAAATAGAGCAGACTCAACATGTAATGCTGCATGCATAACCAGGCTGTTTTTGAGCATATTTATATGGCTTTAAGATGGTAGCAATAGCAACGTTCAGAAATTGTATTAAACATTCTTATGCATCTTCTGTTACATTCCAAAAACTATATTCTTTAATCATGATGTCCAAATCTTATCTGAGTTTAGCCAATATCGATACCAAAATCTAGGGGGCAGTGTCATGATAGAAAAGCCACCAATCCAACAGAGTTGCTACTAATGTGTCTATCTTGTTAGGCAACGAGTTTATACCGGGATCCAATGGGAGAAAATATTTTCAAACCAACAGTTGAGAAAACTCCAGAAGCTAATAAAAATGCTGCAATTGGTGCAAAAGCAATTAGCACCAAGAAATCAGACATTCCAATGCATGAAGAACCAAAGGTACATGTTCAAATATGCAGACGCATTGGCCAGTTGTGTTGAAATGTTTTAAAACTGCTTCTAATGAGGACGCTAAACAATAAAATACTTACAGAGTCCAACAGAGTAAATGGTTGTGTTTCATAATAACACCTTAATATTCCAGCATTTATCTGAACTGTACAAATGTATTTGTTTCAGACAAATGCTACTTGCCCAAATGTACAGCATTGCTCAGAATCTTGAATTGGAAAGGGTTTAAAGTATAAGTGTATCAATAAGAAAATTAATATAGGCTATTGCTTCAATAAGAAGCTTAATAATTGTGTCACCAACATTTGTAATCATGGCAGCAAATAGTGTGCATGCACTGAAGTAAACTTTGAGATTATCTATCAGATGGCGGAGCCGTATTTCCTGCTGTTGTGAATCTGTTGCAGAACTCTGAATCTCTTAAGGCATACCAGTACTATAGCATAAAATCACCATCATTACTCATATTACATCATGTTATAATCACTTGGGACCATGTACACACTCCAGAAAAACCTCAGATTGTATACATGCATGTATAACCTATGCATAGATAGATGTTTATATTGTTCAAATTGTGTCTACAGCTGATGGCAACCTCAAAATTATAGATAAGACAGTAGGGTATTATGATAATGATTATTCTTAACAATTAATTCACTATTCTTTCCATGTTTTAGGACAAAAAAATATCAACTGAAATCAGTGAAGGAAACAAACTTTAAAATGAAATTTTACATTGTAATATTAATTCTGTTATTAAGCTGTGCACGTAGTATATCTTGTACCAATAGAAAAGTTTATTCTATATCATTAAATGATGTGCACATGCCAGCCATGCCATGCATTCTATTTGGAGCATGAAACGAAAGGTTTATCTGAAGATTAGGTTTGCATGTGCGTTTATGGTCGCACTGAGAATCGGAGTCTGACATGGAGTTGTAATGTTTTCAATGTTATTTAGTCCATTTAAAAGCAAGGATTACATTTCTATTGCGTGTAATGGAAATTGTATCATGTATGCGCTAGGTCCCTTTTCACGCCGGGAAACGATTATTCTAAAACATTATTTGGAAAGTTTGACCCTTGTGAATTCAGTTATGCATATATATAGAATGCAATTCAAATCATTATATCTTCCGAACAATTAACGCAATATACTTCCTATTTGTAACACTTCGTGCCACACCATTTCTCTATGCGAAACTATATTTTGGTGTCTTGCACAAGTACAGTGCCGACGTTATGAGGTCCGATATCCCGCGAAGTTCAAAACCGCCACATCTTCAGATTGGAGCGTTCAATTTGCTTCAAATTCGCCAAGTACGAAGGTAGATCCTGTCACTATTGATTTGTTCTGTTCATTAACGTTTTTACTTTTCCGTTACGGAGATACTAGTTGTTGTGAAAAGTTATTAATGCAAAGTTTCCCGGTTGTTTCGCGCCAAAAGTTTGAAACTGCTTTCACTCATGGAGAAATTCGTTGGCGCGAATGGAGCGGGAAAATGCAGGGGCGGATACAGAGGTGGCTGAGATGATATTCACTATCAATTTTCACCGATATATGGTCTTACTATTATCATGCATATATGGTAAAAATTGATAGTCCCCCCCCCCCCCCCCTGTATCCACTACTGAAATGTGCAATTTCTTTGCACATCTGCATCTCTGTAATGAATAATTAAACTTTTATGAACAGAAGTTATCAATATTGACCGGACCTGTATATGTACACACCGAAATTTGAAGCAATTTGAACACTCCTACTTGAAGTCGGCACCGTGCTTGGGCAAGACACACCAAACCCTATTTACACATAGAGCAATGGTGTGGTATAACGCATTGAAAATAGGACATCGATAGAGCATACCTTGCGGACGATATAGCGATATGAATTGGATGTTGTATATAAATTAATAATCAAATGTTCTTTCGCGGTAACAGTGCAATAATGCGTCACAGAGGCCGCAAAGGCCATCCAACCATTAATGTTTTGTAGCCAACAACACATGGTTCTGAGAAAATACCTCATTTCTAGTCACGACATGGCCCTATGACCACACATTACAATTGGATCGCCCGCAAGAGAGTCAATTGTTTGCACGCAAAGCAAAGTACTGCAGTAATTAGACACTTCCGCGTTGCGAGAAAATAACTCCCGCGATTTTGAATGGCTTTTCCCCTGCATGGCTCTGAACAAATGTGTCGTCAGGGGACAAATTGGGTCTGGGAACGAGAGGAGTCAAAGCACAAACATACAGCAAGCACTGGGCGTAGAATAGTGTGTCCATCTTGAATGCCCCATGTCCATAGTAGGTCACCACGCCCCATGGTACCATTGCTCTGGAATCGTCACATATAAAGATCCCAAAGTATTTAAATTCGCTTTAATAATTGAGTAACTGACCGTTATCCGATATCCATATAGTGACATTTCAACGCACCCAAAATGTTGATAATAACAATTCTTATACTGGTGCATATCTCGTTTTGTTTATATGCCGATAATGCCAACGATAAGATTAAAAAGACGAAGTGGTCCCCAGCATTTATACAAAGGGGGGGGGGGGGGGGGTATATCTGATACCTGATTTAAAGGTTGTTTAATGTGCAGCAGATCGAATCAATACAACTCAACACATAGCCACTACAACTAAAATTCTAGCATCTAATCGGGAGTTGATGATTTCCTTTCCTTTGATCTGTGAAAAGAAATGAAAGCAATAAGATAAATTTATAACACGTTACTCACAATTAATGATGTTTTTATACTATGTTGATTTTTATCATTATCAATGAAGCCATTCACGGTTGTTGTAAATGTATATGAAATGTATCATTATTTCTAAACACGCGACTCCCATTAACTTTAATTAACTTTAATTAACGTGAGGAAACAAAATTACGTGCAAGTTCACTGATGCTTTGTAATTTGATGGTACCATGCGCCGGTAACTGTACATGTAGTAGCTACACTGACTTCTGGGGTAACTTACATGAATTATGGAATGTATGATTTAATAATTTTCACCAATGCATCCACGCTTCCGTCAGTATCGTAGCATTTGTACTGCAATGAAGGTCGCCCTTGCCTCACGGCAGTTGCCAAATCCCTCAGTTGTCCTTCTCCGCATTTATTACCGCCAGGGACGTTCAAGACTGCTAGCAATTTCGCTTTACTACCAGTTTTCAACAAGGCTGGAAGTTCGTACAACCCAAAGAAATTGTTGGGCGAATACCGACCTGGGGTTAGGTAAAATACGACGTCGTCGCTACTAGAGGCAAGGTTCTGAGAAAGGGCGGCCCAGAAGGTAAAGACAGGTGTGTTTGGGATAAATTGAGGACAGGGATTCACAAAATCGATCCCGCCAGGAACACCTACTTTGCCGCACCAAGTGTGGACTCTGCGTTTCGTCTGCATGTCATCAATGATCAATGATGACGTCAAAGTTGAAGAACTGGTTACACGTCCAGCCGCCTTTTTAGAGACTTGCGCCGCAAGATCCTGAAGACCGGACCACAGCAGGATTCCTTTGATCGCGGAAGGAATTGGAAATACTGCAAAGTAAGCATCGTAGTCTCGTATTTGCATAGTGTTGGGATTCTTGTTTGCGAAAGAGTTCTTAAATCCAGTCCAGCCATTTGGGCAACTTCCTGAAGGTGTAATGATTGCCTTACAGCTGAGCATAAAGGAGTTCTGGATATCTGGAGGCGTAGATTGAGACAGCACGAGGGCGACTGTATACCCCAAAGTGATCGCAAATAGAGCTGGCTTCATTGTTCAACTTTGTTCCACCGCGTATCGTTAATGCAGCCATCGTATGTAGCAATAATTTATAGTCCGCTATTTCCTGTTTATCGCTTTACTCGCTTGAACTATACGCATGCAAGAAACCTCAAGCGCATGCGCAGATTTCCGCGTTGTGAGAAATGCATGAAGCAATGGTCTTCAGTTTCCTCTAAACAAATGTGCTGTTGGCATGCATGGCTAAAAACAGTTCACATTTCATTAACCAAAGTGGCTGCTGCATCCAGCGTGACATTAAACCACGGCCATGCACGGGCATGCAGCAGATGAGTACAGCGCGGCGATATTGCTCAGCTAATTGCCGCCCGCGTGAAAGAGTTAATGTACATATAGAGTGCTTGCAGTCTCATGCTAACAATAGCTCTAACAGGTAACTGCAGTAGCATGCTCAGAGCATGAGCAAAGTGTGTTCTTGCAGGGCCGTAGCCAGGGGTGGGTCGGGTGGGTCGAACGACCCCCCCCCCCCCCCCTCCCGAAGAATAGTCCTTTCATAAATAGATGTTAATATAATCATCGATACGCACGCAATACTTCCACCACACGTTATAGAAATGGACGGTTCCTGGATAACTCGCTACAGCTTTCATTTTAATTAATATAGAGTGGTAAAAGTCATTCATCTATTTATAACTAATCTCACGATAACGAAACCCCAGCAATCACTAGCAAAGAATCGTTGAGTATGTCTGGGAAAAAACCAGATGACGAGAGGAAACGAAAACACGCTGCACCCATCACACAGGACATATCTATTCTGTTCAAGAAAGCAAGGTCTTGCAGCGATTGTACACCTCACACAAGCCAACCGGAGGAGCGGCCAGCTAGAGTTCACACACGTTGAGGAAGGTCTCAGTCTCATTCCTCATGGATGCGTGGTTCCTGTGGCCGAAGGCTGTATTAGCACAAGAGCTGCTACCAGCCTTCAAGCCGCCGTTGTGGATGAGAGTTGCAGACAAAAAGAACGCCAACATCATAACATCGCAACCAGTCAACCAGTCGGTTCATCCAATACAGCTGTTTCCGAGACTGCAGATTTCATAAATGATATTGGGAACATGGTTAACAACTCAGGACTCAACCTTGAAAGGCTATCAAATGATCAAAAATATTACTTCTTAAAGCACGATTTTGTTCCATCAGGAATAAAATGCCTTAGATCGGGTCCCAAATAGAACGATGTCGACCCCCCACTTTCAAGTGGCTGGCTACGATCCTATCTTGACCCCGCGCTTGGGCAAGACACACCAAACCCTATTTACACATATAGAGCAATGGTGTGGTATAACGCATTGAAAATAGGACATCGATAGCGTATACCTTTCGCGGTAACAGTGCAATATTGCGTCACAGAGGCCGCAAAGGCCATCCAACCATTAATGTTTTGTAGCCAACAACACATGGTTCTGAGAAAATACCTCATTTCTAGTCACGACATGGCCCTATGACCACACATTACAATTGGATCGTCCGCAAGAGAGTCAATTGTTTGCACGCAAAGCAAAGTAGTGCAGTAATTAGACACTTCCGCGTTGCGAGAAACGTTTTTGTAAACAACTCCCGCGATTTTGAATGGCTTTTCCCCTGCATGGCTCTGAACAAATGTGTCGTCGGGGACAAATTGAGTCTGGGAACGAGAGTAGTCAAAGCACAGCAAGCACTCGGCGTAGAACAGTATGTCCATCTTGAATGCCCCATGTCCATAATAGGTCATCAAGCCTCATGTCCATAGTAGGTCACCATGCCCCATGTCCATAGTAGGTCATCAAGCCTCATGTCCATAGTAGGTCACCATGCCCCATGTCCATAGTAGGTCACCATGCCCCATGTCCATAGTAGGTCACCATGCCCCATGTCCATAGTAGGTCATCAAGCCTCATGTCCATAGTAGGTCACCATGCCCGATGTCCATAGTAGGTCACCATGCCCCATGTCCATAGTAGGTCACCATGCCCCATGTCCATAGTAGGTCACCATGCCCCATGTCCATAGTAGGTCACCATGCCCCATGTCCATAGTAGGTCACTATGCCCCATGTCCATAGTAGGTCACCATGCCCCATGTCCATAGTAGGTCACCATGCCCCATGCCCATAGTAGGTCACCATGCCCCATGTCCATAGTAGGTCACCATGCCCCATGTCCATAGTAGGTCACCATGCCCCATGTCCATAGTAGGTCACTATGCCCCATGTCCATAGTAGGTCACCATGCCCCATGTCCATAGTAGGTCACCATGCCTCATGTCCATAGTAGGTCACCATGCCTCATGTCCATAGTAGGTCACCATGCCCCATGTCCATAATAGGTCATCAAGCCTCATGTCCATAGTAGGTCATCATGCCCCATGTCCATAGTAGGTCACCATGCCCCATGTCCATAGTAGGTCACCATGCCCCATGTCCATAGTAGGTCACCATGCCCCATGTCCATAGTAGGTCACCATGCCTCATGTCCATAGTAGGTCACCATGCCCCATGTCCATAGTAGGTCACCATGCCTCATGTCCATAGTAGGTCACCATGCCCCATGTCCATAGTAGGTCACCATGCCCCATGTCCATAGTAGGTCACCATGCCCCATGTCCATAGTAGGTCACCATGCCCCATGTCCATAGTAGGTCACCATGCCCCATGTCCATAGTAGGTCACCATGCCCCATGTCCATAGTAGGTCACCATGCCCCATGTCCATAGTAGGTCACCTCCAGAAGCACCTACTTTGCCGCACCAAGTGTGGACTCCGTGTGTCGTCTGCATGTCATCAATGATCAATGATGCATGACGTCAAAGTTGAAAAACTGGTTACACGTCCAGCCGCCTTTTAGAGACTTGCGCCGCAAGATCCTGAAGACCGGACCACAGCAGGATTCCTTTGATCGCGGAAGGAATTGGAAATACTGCAAAGTAGCATCGTAGTCTCGTATCCGCATAAGTGTTGGGATTCTTGTTAGCGGAAGAGTTCTTAAATCCAGTCCGGGCCAGCCATTTGGGCAACTTCTCGAAGGTGTCTTACAGCTGAGCATAAAAGAGTTCTGGATTTCTGGAGGCGTAGATTGCGACAGCACGAGGACGACTGTATACCGGGTCAAGGTGAAGGTGATCGCAAATAGAGCTGGCTTCATTGTTCAACTTTGTTCCACAGCGTATCGTTAATTTCCTGTTCATCGCTTTGAACTACGCATGCAAGTACGCATGCGCTCCCATCATGGGCGTAGAGTACGAAGGGGGCTGAGGGGCTCAGGCCCCCCCCCCCCCCCCCCCCCCCCCCCCCCGGCGTACGCAAATCGTGCACGTGCACAACAACGATGAAGCGAATTGACTACTAAATAAGATTTGTCAGCAACCAATATCGACAGCAGCTGAGCCTAGTAAGTAGAGTGAAGTACTTATAGATGCTTGTGAACATCCCGCGGACAAACGCAACGCTGATAATCATGATCACGGACACGTTGCGGAACTCAGTTTCGGAGGTAAGTCAGATGACCTCAACGATGGCCTCAAAGAAGTGTAATGAACCTAGATCTGAAGAGCTATGTGGTTCGGGTAGAAAATTTCAGCTTAGTTGGAAAGCGAAGTACAACTGGATCGACGGACAAACGCCGTGTCATTTATTCAGCTTGTACAAATGCTGTCAAGTTGCAAATGCCCCTTCCAACTACATCACGGGAGAAGGATTCATATGCAGCATTTGTTCGAAGACTCAAATCATACCTGCGCTAACAATGACCCAAGAACGGTTAAGTCACATTGCAGTGACTTCTTGCCATTCTGAAATAGTAAAAAACTTAAACTCAAACCAATTACTTGACGAATTCATCAAACAAGCTCCTGTACGCATGAATGTTTTCTCTCTCCATAATGATGCTCATCCGCCAATGTTTATCCTCATGAAATTCCATGCATGAAATGAATGTTTATCATATAAATGTATACGTAGTCATGTACCTTCAACATACTGTATATATGTACAAATGCATGTAGTTTGCAGTGTTTCCCACCCCCTACTCAACTTGCCGGTATCTGTATATGTGCCCAGCGCCCCTCCCCCCCCCCCCCCCCTTCCAGGGCTAAACAAAACTCTACGCCTATGGCTCCCATACAGTTTTCCGCGTTGTGAGGCAATACCCGCGATTTAGATGAACTAATAAGCTTCAGCTTCCTCTAAAATCAATGTGTTGTTGGCACTTGGCATGCGTGGCTAAAAACAGTTCACGTTTCGTTAACTCTATTTCGTGCAATATTGCTCCGCAGCTAGCTGATATACAGAAACCACTTTTTTATCTATAATGTTTTTGGAGTCAACAACACATTGTTCTGAGGAACTAGCGTGTTTAGCGTTGCTACTAACATGGCTGCACTCTATATATACATGCATACAATTATACATACATTGTGTTAACTCTTTCTCTGGCAACGGGACAGTACACATCTGTTGCCCGTGTGCAGTGGCGCAATTTTGTGCTGCAGCAATATCTACAAAAAGGTTAACGGTTCGTTAAACAAAGTGGCAGGTATTTGTGTTCATCAAAATCGCGGCAGTTGTTTTACAACGTTTTCTCGCAATGTGGAACTGATTAGTTGCTTCCGCTTATTCTAATTAGTGCTTATGCGCAAAACAGTTGAACATTATGTAAAAGTTTATATATTTATTAACTTCAGTTAGCATTTGCATCGTATATGCGATTGCAGGTTCCCGTCCTTCGCTCACGAAACCACCCGCGTAGTGCCACCTCACCCGATAGCACATAATTTCTAAATTGGGCATCCATACGTATGAACAATTGCGTCATCGTATAAGCCCCCACGACCGGAATACCAAATCAAGGAAAGATACAATAATCGTTGTGTTTATATTAATGTTTTGAAGTATTATTGTGCCATATAAATGTCAGTTAAAGTGCACGTCTTGTATTGGTAAGCTTGTCATCTTGTGAGCACGTTGCTAATCCTTCCTTTTCTAGTGGCGAAGGAGGTTACGCGTCACGGGTAAGCGCCTTGTATGATCCATAGCGAACTAAGCTCAACTATTTGGTCTTATATCTACTGATAGTACCATCAGCTAGAAAGACTGCTGATGTCTGAATTCGTGGGCCAAATTACCATGGTGAGATACAATATGTTGATTTTAGACAGTGACGTTACTTTGTATCTTCAGACTGGAGAGACAACTCCGGGCACGACAGGTTACTTTGAGGTCTCAGTGAATAATGAGCTCGTTCATTCGAAAAAGGTAGTTTCGTTTTATAATATGCACTATTTGCAGCCCCCCTCCCCCCTCCGCCTACCATTCTGCACCCATTGGAATAGTAACAAGCAATCCCATCAACACATTTTGTCATTATTTCCCCCTCCCCCCCCCCCCCCCCCCTCTCCCCCTCTTCCCTTTTCCCTGATTCCTGGGAAGCTAATAAGCTTCCTATCAACCCCGCGGATACTTAATCAAATCACTAAACCCAATGCTGAAGTCCGGACGTCCGCTAATCCTGGTGTCACAATAGATCTGTCCACAGTAAAGATTTGTCATGACAAGTGATTAGCTTTGTGAATGTAATAGACACCAGTACATGATGGAATGGTGCCACCCAAAATAGTGCACATCTTATAGCACCTTCAAGGTAGCTTTGAATTGAAGCATCTTGCCACAAAAGCAAAGTCGTGGTGCCAGTGAAGTAAGCCACTGGGCACTTGATGAATCCACACAGTATATGTCTTCCGATCAATCTCCATCTGACCTAGCCACTCTTTGCCCATCAAACTTGGTCCACACTTAGTCTCAGTGTCAGTGGTTGCCTTTCTCACTTGTACATCAGCGTCTCCTAAGATGACCAACAACTCTGCTGAATGTGCTCTCTCCAGAATTGTGCAATGTAACAGAATGCTAAAATCGTCTATAAGTGCACTCAGAGTAGCTGCTCCTGGAGTGTCTAATCTCGCCACCTTCATTAGTAATCATGACCCATTTGTACAAACCATAGTCACTATTTCTGGAGAATGACCTTACCCAGGAGACAACAACTTTGATCCGACCCACCCCAGTTCCTCTTCTACTTTCTGCATCCACATACGCTTAGCTACATGTCCTTTCTCACCACAATTGCAACAGGAAGCATACGTTGCTCTGAAGGGCAATTTCTTTAGTGCAGTAAACCTTGCTCTTGACAATATATTCACGTCTGCAGTCTGCAATTGAACTACTTCTTGCATCTTGGCTAACTCTTAACCAGCAAATGTAAGATGTCTCAGTAGTGTCCATTCTGTAAGCCACACACCAAACGATCCCTCAAAGCTTCATCTAGAAACTCTACAAATGGCAGTTTCTTGCTAACTATTGCAGCTCTGCCACACATTTGATTTCTGTGGCGAAAAGTAAATCAGCTCCGCAATAACTCTAGGATTTGGCATATTAGCACTTCAGTCACTTCGCTGAACTGCTGCCTAGAAGGCGCCAGAAGATTCCTCAGGACACTGTACTATATTGCTAAGTAAGAATAGTATCACCAGCTTCTTGTCCTTCTCAATACTACTACAGAAAAATACAACTCCACATGGGCAGTGTGTTAACCCTGGAGATGCCTGGACTTGACTATCTCACCCATAAGCCCAGGAGTACATAGAACACATACTACACAACGAGGACAGGGGGCAAGGACAACTCCAGCACAGGTGCAGCAGGGGCACTAAATAGCAATGGACATCACTAGACTCCACACATAATCTTGTTTTATATGTTGCTTCTACCTTTCTAAGCCTAACTGGTGTTGTATGTATGTATTTCCAATCTCTCTATACATTATCTCTGGTTATGCAGAATGGAGATGGATACGTCGACTCTGATGGGAAACGCATCAAGATAATTACAGCAATCGAGAAAAAGCTGAAGTAAAGAACATCTTTCATAGCACACGAGTAGGTGATCCTCCCCCTTCCTTGCGAGCTGTCCTTATGGTTGTATTTTTTGTCACAGCTTTAATCAGCTGCACAAGAACATTTTTTTACTCTATGGTTTTTTCTGACATCTATAATTTTGCTGCTTGAAACATGTGAAGTTAGAGAGGTGGGCTTCTATTGGAACATGTGAATTTAGAATGTTGGGCTTCAGAATTGACATGCACTAAAATACTAAAGTTGTGTGCAATGACTATAAGGAGCCCAATAATGACTATAAGGAGCCAATAATGACTATAAGGAGCCCAATAATGACTATAAGGAGCCCAATAATGACTATAAGGAGCCCAATAATGACTATAAGGAGCCCAATAATGACTATAAGGAGCCCAATAATGACTATAAGGAGCCCAATAATGACTATAAGGAGCCCAATAATGACTATTAGGAGCCCAATAATGACTATAAGGAGCCAATAATGACTATAAGGAGCCCAATAATGACTATAGGAGCCCAATAATGACTATAAGGAGCCCAATAATGACTATAAGGAGCCCAATAATGACTATAAGGAGCCCAATAATGGAGCCCAATATGAATAGGAGCCCAATAATGACTATAAGGAGCCAATAATGACTATAAGGAGCCAATAATGACTATAAGGAGCCCAATAATGACTATAAGGAGCCAATAATGACTATAAGAGCCCAATAATGACTAAGGAGCCCAATAATGACTATAAGGAGCCCAATAATGACTATAAGAGCCCAATAATGACTATAAGGAGCCCAATAATGACTATAAGGAGCCCAATAATGACTATAAGGAGCCCAATAAGGACTATAAGGAGCCAATAATGACTATAAGGAGCCCAATAATGACTATAAGGAGCCCAATAATGACTATAAGGAGCCCAATAATGACTATAAGGAGCCCAATAATGACTATAAGGAGCCCAATAATGACTATAAGGAGCCCAATAATGACTATAAGGAGCCCAATAATGACTATAAGGAGCCCAATAATGGACTATAAGGAGCCCAATAATGACTATAAGGACCCAATAATGACTATAAGGAGGCCCAATAATGACTATAAGGAGCCAATAATGACTATAAGGAGCCCAATAATGACTATAAGGAGCCAATAATGACTATAAGGAGCCCAATAATGACTATAAGGAGCCCAATAATGACTATAAGGAGCCCAATAATGACTATAAGGAGCCCAATAATGACTATAAGGAACCCAATAATGACTATAAGGAGCCCAATAATGACTATAAGGAGCCAATAATGACTATAAGGAGCCCAATAATGACTATAAGGAGCCCAATAATGACTATAAGGAGCCCAATAATGACTATAAGGAGCCCAATAATGACTATAAGGAGCCCAATAATGACTATAAGGAGCCCAATAATGACTATAAGGAGCCCAATAATGACTATAAGGAGCCCAATAATGACTATAAGGAGCCCAATAATGACTATAAGGAGCCCAATAATGACTATAAGGAGCCCAATAATGACTATAAGGAGCCCAATAATGACTATAAGGAGCCCAATAATGACTATAAGGAGCCCAATAATGACTATAAGGAGCCCAATAATGACTATAAGGAGCCAATAATGACTATAAGGAGCCCAATAATGAATAATGAGAATGAAACAAGCACACCTTGAACCTTTGTTGAAATCCTATATAGTGCATGTAATTAGATCTCATGAAGGTGATAGTGAAGTCATTGATGGTGCAAGGAAGGTCATTGAGAAGGTGGTGAGCGAGGAAGGAAGAGGTTAGGGGTACAGAAGTAGGACGATTAGCAGGGTGTGCACCAACAGGCTGTGAGGTCACATTGTTTGGAAGCAGTTTTTTTCCAGGTGATGAGATCATTGAGAGTTCATCAAGGGGTAGTTCATTCGAGGGTGGTACTGAGTAATGGATTCAGGACATTGACTTACAAGTGACAGCAAGTTCCTGACCTCTTGTTGACCATCAGGACACACTCCTTTCAAGTGGCTCTTCATTGGAATGGTAGGTGCAACTAACTCTAGACACCCAAGGGACAGAGCCACTCCTCCTTCCTTCCATAGCTGGACTTTGTTCCAGGTATAGACAAGGCATAAATGGGGTGCACTGGCTTTGAGATCATTCGAGCTGCAAGCCTGTGTTTGTATGGCTCCTGTGTCAAATGGAGACATGGAAGTGGTCTGGATGGTGCGTACTTCATTGATTGGCTCGTGTACCGTATGTTAATGCATTTGTTTGTTTTGTTTTTATCGAAACATCATATACAAATTTGATAATAATAATAAAAAGATTGCTGATTAAATGAAAATTTATTACACAACAAAAAAAAACATTAAATTCAATGTTCCCAGAGAAACAGTCTCCAGTAGCCGGCATCAGGGATCTCATCAATATGACTCTGGCATTAGACTGGGGGAGGATGATACCAAGTTTGCCATACAAGTTGGACAGGATCATCGACTTTGGTTTATTTGTAGTGATGGCAATCCGGGAAGCAATAAAAGAGAATGTGTTGCATGCTTCAGCTCCCCATGCTCCGTACATTTCCACGGTTAAGGGAGTGCAACACCATCCTAGTTCAGAGCACTTGACATCGTACTTGGAGTGTTTACGTACCTCTGCTGCCTTGGCTGCCGTACCTGCTGAAGCTCCCGCTTCCAAAATAATTGAGGGATTAAGCGGTGAGGTAGCAGTGATTGAGGGATTAAGCGGTGAGGTGACAGTGATATCGTAAGCAGCACTAGCAGAACCACTGGGGGTTAGAGACCAATATATCAGCTGGACGAGTGAGGGCCTTGTCCTTACCTTAACCACCACCTGCTTCCAAGCGAACTGACAGGGATGCCTGGCGGCAAGCCTCATAGATTGCATTGCGCAACAGATTATGGCAGTTAGTCACATCCCCCCATGCTTGCAGGTGACACTATGATGACACAATGGGTCCAGCATGCTTTCTGGGCAAGTCTGGGGAATGGCCTTATTCACAGAAAGGGGATTTAAACCCAACCACTATTTGACTGGGGTGTTAAGCTCACACGGATTAAGGTGAAGTCCCATGGCTTCAGAAGGGACAACTGAGAGCCAGGCAGAGGCATGAGGGGAGGTCACTGAGAGAAGTCATGCTTTGTTAGCACAGGACATGGAGTTGTAAAGGATGGCAAACTGTGATTCTTCAATCACATCAGAAAGGTGTCGCTGTGAAGGTGGGTTGGACAGCAGAGAGTGGACTGATACAGCTTCAGGAGGTGGAACACAGTTGTTGAATGAAATGATTGTGCTGGCAAGAAGGGGGTGGGATGGGGTGGCTGAGTAAGAACTGCATAGTGATGAGATATAGGCAGCCGGGGCGTGGAGGGAGAGGGGGCGCAATCCTAGGCCTCCTCTACGTGGGCTCAGTTGTGCTTGCTTCCAAGCATCTACTGAGATGTCGAGGCCTGTGCATTTGGTGAAGCAGTTGGTGACAGCTAGGTCAAAGTCCTTCAAGGCCTCAACCGCGATGAGGATGGTGTGCCTCTAGCTAGGTGTATTAATTTGCAAAAGGAGGCTCAATGACGGAGAAGAGTGAGGGCAACATGAGGGTCTGAAAAGCCAATATCTTCAAGAATAGCTGAGGGACTGGAACATTTTCTGGCAATGGAGCTAGAGCAGAATGCTGTGTCACCTATTGGTACTCCAAGGAGTTCGAAGTTAGGAATGATGGATGATGATAATAGAGATGGGAAACAATGACATGTCACTGGGACTAAACAACTCACATTTCTTCAAATTCACATGGAAGCCTAGAGGGAGACCACCTGATTGTATTATATCTAGAGCTCGGAATACAGATGCCGGGTGACCAGCCAAGTCTTCATCATCTAAGTACCAAACATTCAGTGCATGATTTGTCATTGTGGATGGACGAAATCGGCATTACATTTTATTCTAAATGTAATGTTTTATTTTTGTTGTGTAATAAATTTTCTGTTAATCAGCAATCTTTTTATTATTTGATATCTCGCATTTATATATAAAATGTTATTTAAATGCTTCTCGTTTGAATCGCTATATCTTCCGAACGGTTAACGCTATCAACATCCTATTTTCAACACTTCATACCACACCATTTCTCTATGGCAAAATATGTTTTGGGGTCTTGCACTTGTTCCTTGCTAGTATTGCAACGTTCGATACCCCACCGGGTTCAAACCCGCCCTAACTTTCTGTAGGAGTAATCAAATCGCTTCAAATTCGGTTTGTAGGTGGAGAGGTCCTATATCTATCTATTTGTTCTGTTCGTTAATTTTTATGCAATCCGTTACGGAGATACAGTTGAACAAACTACGTGCACATTTTCGCGCTCGTTTCGCGCCAATGATTTGGGCAAATTGCGCTCTGCTCAATGTATGGGGAGGCGGGGATTATTACATTGGCGCGAATCAAGCGGGAAAACGAGCACGTAGTTTATTCAACTGTAACTCCGTAACAGATGGCATAAAAATTAACGAACAGAACAAATCGATAGGTATAGGACCTCTCTACTTACATACCGAATTTGAAGCGATTTCATTACTCCTACAGAAAGTTATGGCGGGTTTGAACCCGGTGGGGTATCGAACGTTGCAATACTGGCAAGGAGCAAGTGCAAGATCCCAAAAAGTATTTTGCCATAGAGAAAAGGTGTGGTATGAAGTGTTGAAAATAGGATGTTGATAGCGTTTACCGTTCGGAAGATATAACGATTCAAACGAGAAGCATTTATATAACATTTTATATATAAATGCGAGTTATCATTTTCGCGTGAACTGTCCCATATATTATTTTATTTTAAATATTATGAAACATCATTAAAAAAAATTTTTGAACATTTATCTTTGTTGTTTGGTGTTTAATCACTTGTAACACATAACACAACACAGAGTACACACTGAAACTAGCAGGTGTGTCTTGGACACTACATAGCTCTCCACTGCCAACAATATACATCGCCAGCCCAACTCAACACACTTGGGATCATTTTCTGTACGTTTTCTGTGCTCTGCTGCCTTTGCTGAAACACCCTGGTACATGCCCGCTTCCAGCATATTAATTGAATTAAGCAGGGATGCAACAGTAATGTCAAAGGCAGCTGAGGTCCCACAATCCCAATAGATGTCTGCTGGTCGTGTTCTGGAATTGTCTTGTCCCCATCAACAGCCAACTTCTAGATGTGCAGACAGACCAGCTCGCTGGAAGGTGCTGTAAACCACATTGCAAAGAGTGTTGTGTCTGGTTGTTACATCACCTCCTCTCTTGTATGTGACACAGTGGTAATCCAGAGGGTCAAGTGCACAGTTGGGGCATAGAGGACAAACCATTGGATTTCCATCCAAATTAACGAGGGATTGACTCCCAACCACCATTTCACTGCTGTTTGAAATTCATTCGGGTCAAGATGCAATCCCAAGCTGAGGAAAGGGACAACTGAATCCACACTGGTGCATGGGGTGATGATACAGACAGCAGTCTGGCCTTATCAGCAAGAGAACAACTATTAAGGAGAGAGTTGAACTGCTATTGCATCAGACAGTTTCTTTTGTGTGGGAGCTGCTAATTTGCTGCTAATTTGCGTCCAAGCTGCTAATTGACAGGGAATCTGAAAGCAGAACACAGGTGTTGTAGTGAATGGTCTTTTCCAAATGTGGTGTGGAGATCACATCATCAGAACCACACAAGGATGCTATATAGGCAGCTGATGAATGAAGAGCCAATGAGCGCAGACCAAATCCCGCTCTTCTGTAAACTCAACTGGGCCTGCCCCCAAGCTGAGTCAGGGACACTAACACCAGTACAATCAGCAAAAGAACGGCAAACATCTGTTCTTCACAGAGCCCAAAATGAGGTAAGGAGGCGTTGCCCTGGCAATGTGGGCAAGTTTGCAGAAGCTGGAACAAAGATGCAGCAGGACAAGTGCAACTTGGGATCTACACTACCAAGATCAATAATGGTTGACAATTGAGTTAGGGCTGCCTGATGTTTACTAGAGAAGAATTTTTTTTGCAAAATTCAGCATCACCAATGGGTGCTCCCAGGATTTCTATGTTAGGTTGGTTTGATGTCTGTATAGATGGAGGGAAAGATGAGAGGTGACTAACACCAAACAATTCACATCTCTTGAGATTAACCTAGAACCCCAATGAGGGGCCTGAGCTTATGGTTAGGCTCTCAACACTGATGAAGATTCGCCCGCCATGGAACCATCATCCAGATACCAATCATTTTGCAGTAATCCAGCACACGCCTCATCAGTGTGAATGGTGGTCACCATCCTATGGAGAACTAGAGCAAATATAAAGGGGCCTAGTAGATCACCTTGCTGTACTCCGGTTTGAGATGTAAGTGACCCTAGTGAATGCCACACAATGGGATACTGACCATAGCACCATGATGTCCAAGCAAGTAACTCTGGGAATGCTGGGTGCATTCATCCAGCACAACTTGCCTTGAAACAAGGTTGAACGCATTGGTCATGTCAACTTTGAGCATCACGAAGTTGTTGTCTGCCCATTGGTCTTCAATGCAGCACCTTAGCCAATGGACTATTTTTTCAGCACCTCGTGGGCAGGCCACCCCAAATTGGAATGGTGAAAATATTATGTGACCTTATCTTTGATTTGATGACACGTGTATTTATTAGTAAGTCTCCTAAGCACTTCACCTACTGCGATTGGTCTGACGTCAGGAGGACAATTGGGGTTATTCTTTGATAGAGCTGTTAAAGTTCCTCCAGAAAGATAAATGGACAACTCTTTTGGAGTCTTGGCTGCAGCAAGAAGATTTACAACAGCCACAAGGATGAAGATATGGAAGTTGGCAATGGGACTGTGGCCGCATCTAAAAGATGTTGAACCCTCATGCCAGAAGGACCCGCAGCCGTCAATTTAGGAAAGGACCTTAGGATTGCCATGGTATCAAGATCATGGGATATGTTGACTGGGACAGCAGATGACATGGGTTGTATCGGTGTTGATGGCCCTTGGGTGATTCCAACAATTTCCAAGTTTCGGGTGTGTTTGGTGCTATACCTGAAGACATAAGTACTTGGCATGCTTTGGAATAGAGGCCATCTTGAGCTAGTGAAATCGCATACCAAGCCTTGGTCTGAGTGACTTGTTGCAACTCCTCATTGCAGATCCAACCTTCGAGTGATATAAGGCCAAGCGCCATAAAACACCAAACAGGCCCCTTAGACCCAAGGTCACAGAGCATCTTGATGTCAATTGGCATGTGATGTCAACCATTGCACTTGGTTGATGGCAAGCAACATTTAGGCAATAGCAATCATTTGATCCAGGCCTCCATAAACAAAGCACTAGCAAAGGCCTCCATAAACAAAGCACTAGCAAAGGCCTCCATAAACAAAGCACTAGCAAAGGCCTCCATAAACAAAGCACTAGCAAAGGCCTCCATAAACAAAGCACTAGCAAAGGCCTCCATAAACAAAGCACTAGCAAAGGCTGGACTGGCATTAGTAGGTGTATGATGAAGAGTTGAAGTTGAAAGACATCTTCAAGAAATGTAATAAAAATAATAATAAATAACATTATGTTACTAAATACATAGTTAAAGCTACAACACACACACATAGAGTCAGGAGGGCACTCCCTTGCTAGGATGGCTCTGGCAATGGACCTGACCAATATGATATTTAGCCTGCTGTAAATGTCTGCTAGGATGGAAGGTTTTGGAGAGGACATGCTGATAGCCAAGTGGGATGCCAACCTAGAGAAGGTAAGGTGAGCCTCCTTACCCCATTTGCCAATAGTGTTCGCTGCCAAGGGATTGCAAGACCACCTCAATTTCTGTCATTTAGGACCATTGGAGAGAAGCTAGCCTCCACCCCACCCCACCCCAGCAATGAGCACATCTGCAGGTCTGGTGTGGCTGTGATCTCTGGTGGGACCACAGCCTTCTCCATCCTCACACTCAGGTGAGCTCGCCAACATAAGTCCTCCA
This sequence comes from Ephydatia muelleri, assembly GCA_013339895.1. Lineage (NCBI taxonomy): Eukaryota > Metazoa > Porifera > Demospongiae > Spongillida > Spongillidae > Ephydatia > Ephydatia muelleri. The sequence continues at coordinate 9,804,873 of JABACO010000010.1, read as the reverse complement.
CATGCCTGCCCTAGTTTGCAATGCATAGCCGATGCACGCCATAGATGATGATGATGAATGCTTCGTGCTTGGTATTCAGACAATAGTGTTTTGGCGGGTAGAAAATCAGCAGTACTTTGTGTACTCACCTAATCCATGAGCTGGGCCACACCCACCCCTTGGCATTTTCCCAAGCCTACCTGCTTGCAGGAGGTAGTAAAATATCCCTCAGCCTGTTATGCTGCATGACTTCACTTACAGGTGTACCGAGCAGGGTATCATGGCAATGAGAACGTTTAGTTCCCTTTGCAGAATCTAAACCAAGCTACCACTGTAAGGCAACTGGAAACTCAGTGGGCTCTAAATGGAGACCTTGTCCATGTGAAGGAACATCAGAAAACTATGCAGCTGTGTGTGGAGCTGTCTGCTTGTGAACTGGATGAAAACAAGCTGCTAAATGTATCTTAGAAGACAGGGCCAGTTGATGGCAGTGAGACTGTACCATTGATTGAACAGAGATGGCACCAGATGTGTTTATGCAACTGTTAGCAGTCCCGGATATGACAATAAGAGTCATCATTAAATTATACTTATTTAAATATATTATTATTATCATTGATAAACATTTCAGACATTACAACATGACATGACATAAATACACATTACATGTACACACAAAGCCTTGATAAGTAAAGTCAGTCGGGTTTGTACAAGCTTATATACAATAGTTGAACAGCAACTTAACACTTGTCTGCTGCAATGCAAAAGCTTTCCTTGCATGTAAGGCAAAGGACTTGTGCAGTAGATTTGTATGGACAAATGGGATGCTATTTTTTATTAATGTGTAATAATATTTGTTTAAAAAAAATTATGATAACGCATACAAAAATAACGATATATAATTATCACAAAATTAGGCAACGTCCAATGAAGGCGCATTGACACAAGGGAACCTCTAGCACAGGACCTGACCAAAGTGAGGTGAGTCTGCCATAAATGTCAGCAGTGGCCTGGGCACCACATGGGAACCGCTAGACGAGTGGCAAGACGAGACAGGGAGTCCCCAGCCCCAGCACCCCAGCATGAGACAGGGAGTCCCCAGCCCCAGCACCCCAGCATGAAATAGGGAGTCCCCAGCCCCAGCACCCCAACATGAGACAGGGAGTCCCCAGCCCCAGCACCCCAGCATGAGACAGGGAGTCCCCAGCCCCAGCACCCCAGCAGCCATATGTCTTCACCACTAGTGGTAGCATTTCCTGCAAAACTATTTTATTTTATTTTATTTATTCAATACCTAAATGGATAACATGAATGCAGATATAAAATGAGACACAAACGCTATTTTATGAATTCGTCTTCCGGACCATCTTTACTTGCTGCACACCTTGCTAGCAAAGCTCTAAGGCATTGGCCTGTATTGGTTATGTTCAGTTTGCCATATAGTCGGGTGATAGACTGGGGATGAGGAACAGCACAGTTGAGAAGCTAAACATGTCCAAGTTGAGATGGTGTTTGCTTGGCTTCAGATCCCCAACACCCATAATGCTTAATTAACTGCAAGGGGGGTGTAGTGTATTGGTGTAGTGCATTGGTGTAGTGCATTGGTGTAGTGCATTGGGGCGTAGTGCATTGGGGTGTAGTGCATTGGGGTGTAGTGTATTGGTGTAGTGCATTGGTGTAGTGCATTGGTGTAGTGCATTCGTGTGTAGTGCATTGGTGTAGTGTATTGTGGTGTAGTGTATTGGTGTAGTGCATTGGGGTGTAGTGTATTGGTGTAGTGCATTGGTGTAGTGCATTGGTGTAGTGCATTGGTGTAGTGCATTGGGGCGTAGTGCATTGGGGTGTAGTGCATTGGGGTGTAGTGTATTGGTGTAGTGCATTGGTGTAGTGCATTGGTGTAGTGCATTCGTGTGTAGTGCATTGGTGTAGTGTATTGTGGTGTAGTGTATTGGTGTAGTGCATTGGGGTGTAGTGTATTGGTGTAGTGCATTGGTGTAGTGCATTGGGTGTAGTGCATTGGTGTAGTGTATTGCACTTGGGGTCATTTGCAATGTGTTCTCTTTGTTCTGCTGCATAAACTACAGACCACCCAGCTGTCACACTCACTTCAGATAGAATTTCGGCACGGAGTGATGATGCAACAGTCCAGTCCAGCTGGCTTGCTTAACTACCAATTGGGAATCAGAACAGCAGCTGGTCATGTCCTGCTCTTCTCTGGTCCCCATCCACTTCCCATCTATACCTGACAGGTAGTATGTCCAAGGTGACAGTACTCTACCAAAATGTCTCTTAATCTGTTGTGGCGTGTATCCACATCACTACCATGTTTGCATGCCAAGGAGTGATGAATGGTTAGTGCAATACACGCTTGATGACTCTTCAGCTACATCAATGCCCAACTATCATTTCAAAGTAACTTGAAATTTATTGGGTTCAAGGTGGGATTGCGATCCTGGTGAGGGTATTACCGATAACCAAGCAGAAGCATGAGGTGATTATACAGACAGTAAGCAAGCTTTATCAGGAATGGAGGCCAAGTTATAAAGTCTGTGACTAGTGGTCTTCGAGCCTGGACAAAAGAACCCTTTGTCTATGCACTGTGTCAGTGATGTCATCGGCTGAGATGGAGAAACGATGGCATTATACAGCTGGATTGAATGATTCAAGTGCTGGCCATCTGTAGACTTCAGGCTAGATGCACTCAAAGAGGCTGTGTAAGCAGCTGAATATAGACCTAGACCTCCCCTGCTGGGGCTTGACTGGACCTTCCTGCTGAGGCTTGACTGGACCTCCCTGCTGAGGCTTGACTGGACCTCCCCTGCTGGGCTTGACTGGACCTCCCCTGCTGAGGCTTGACTGGACCTCCCTGCTGGGGCTTGACTGGACCTCCCTGCTGAGGCTTGACTGGACCTCCCCTGCTGGGGCTTGACTGGACCTCCCTGCTGGGGCTTGACTGGACCTCCCTGCTGAGGCTTGACTGGACCTCCCTGCTGAGGCTTGACTGGACCTCCCTGCTGAGGCTTGACTGGACCTCTCCTGCTGGGGCTTGACTGGGGCTTAGCTTTAGCCAGGTAAGGAAGTCAGGGCAAGAAGCATTCCACACCAGCATTTGGCCATTGCTCCATGGGACAATTGAAGCCCTGCACCACGGCTACACCCTCCAACATGGCTACACCCTGCACCGCACCACGGCTACACCCTCCAACATGGCTGCACCCTGCACCACGGCTACACCCTCCAACATGGCTACACCCTGCACCACGGCTACACCCTCCAACATGGCTACACCCTCCAACATGGCTATACCCTCCAACATGGCTACACCCTCCAACATGGCTACACCCTCCAACATGGCTACTGTACCCTGCAATATGTTTTGATGACATTACTACACAGTGGTGATAAGCTCAGTGCTGCACTACAAGACAACAACACCAAACAGCTGAGACATGGCTAGCTACAACTCATGTTGTGAATATGCACGAAGTGAATGCAGCAGTGGTGGCATATCACCTAGTACACATACAATGGTGGACTATTAGCACATTAAAGGTTCAGATGATTCAGCAGTTGTCTGGTGGCCTAATGATGTGATAGCACTTGCAGGTGTAAATAATGTATCAGTGAAGATTCCTCATGCTTGTCATCTCACAATCAGTAGTAGAGATCCCACATTGCTGTAACCTCAGCATATAACATCTTGATCTGCACACTGGTTCAAAGGTCATTTGTCATTACAATGTAGTCAGAACATGAGAAGGTGATGATTAGCATTTCGATAATTATTGATGCTGTCTTTTTCGTAATCATGATAAAGGATAGGAGCAATTGACTTCATTTTCAGCAACATTACAAAATAAACACAACAAAAAGATACAATACAAGCCACACCTCCCAATGATACATATAGGTAAGGAAACGCTGCTATGATGTGGTCAGTGGAGAGGTGGGAGGTGTGGTCAGTGGAGAGGTGGGAGGTGTGGTTAGTGGAGTGATGGGGGTGTGGTCAGTGGAGAGATGGGAGGTGTGGTCAGTGGAGAGGTGGAGGTGTGGTTAGTGGAATGATGGGAGGTGTGGTCAGTGGAGAGGTGGAAGGTGTGGTCAGTGGAGAGGTGGGAGGTGTGGTTAGTGGAGTTTTTGGGAGGTGTGGTCAGTGGAGAGGTGGGAGGTGTGGTTAGTGGAGTTTTTGGGAGGTGTGGTCAGTGGAGAGGTGGGAGGTGCGGTTAGTGGAGAGGTGTGTTTGGGTGGAGAAGCATTGGCTATATACTCTTGTGTTTCCATTGGCTGCTGTTGCAAACATTGAAGTGTATCCGTGTGTGCTTTATAAATCAAATTGCATTTAGTGTTACAACAGAGTAGGTTTCTGTTTTTTAACAAGTGTCAGCAACAGTGTACCCCTTTAACGCTTGCACACAGGCAAAAGTATTCGTTATTGTCATAAGAAGGTGTAGCCGTGTTTGCCCAAAAGGAAAATTCCTCTCGGTTGAGGTTCCAATGTTTGGGGACAGAATCTGATTCATAGAATGAAGTCCCAACATACCATACCATCACCAATGAAACAATAACACTTATTTGCATTCATCATTGTTTTTGGAAGCATGTGAAGAGTGGGCAGGGAAGGGCTGTGCAAAAGCATCAAAAGATTGCCTTGCAATATGATAGCACTTGCAGTAGTAAATAATGCATCAGGGATGATTAATTATGAGCTTGTTGCAATGCAATCAGACAGTGGTGTAGTCTGGGTGCAGTTCAAGATCCGGCAGTGATGACATAACATATTGGTCTGCATATTGGTTCAATGGTCATGACATAGCAGTATTCAGGAAGGTGAAGACACAAAAACACACTGAAAGGAGGTTAAGTCAATGTGACATTGGTACCTTCAGTCATCATCAAGCCAGAGTTGCTAACACTTGACGATCAAATTAATAAGTTCAATTTAATAATATAATCACTGTCAAAGGGTTCGGTGATCTCATGTCCCCACTTTAACTAACCCTTGAAGAATCTTTACAACAAAACAAGAACTGGTGATGATGAATGAATGGACCAAATAGCACACACAAACAAGAAAGGCACATATTTAACAAGTCGATAATAATGTATCAGAAGTGAAGAACAGTTAAACTGTGTTGTGATATGGTGCATAATTTTATGGCGTGCAACAATAGGAGTATTTTCATTCCCTACGAGGAAGAACAGTGTTCCACTTCCTCGTAGCTTGGTGGGGGCGTTGGCTCAACACGACGACTGCTTTCCACTTCATACACATTCATACACATGGGAGAGATGACGATTGTTCTGAGATGTTCCTTTTCCAAGTCCTTTTGTGCTAGATTGTCGACAGGGGTGTCGTAAATGGGAGGATCAGGTGACACTGACCACTCTGATTGTTTCCTTCTCCTGTACAGACAGATGATGCAGCCGATGATAGTGACCCCTACAATAAGAAGGGAGGTGCCTCCAGAACCAACAATGATGTAGAAGTAGAGAGACTTGATTCCGAACAATACTTGAGTAGTGGTTGTGTTTCCAGGGGCAACAGATGGAGCCCTAATTGATAGTGGCACTGTGGTGTGGGAGAATGAAACATAAAACAGCCCTGGCTATCAAGCTACATGGTGATGTAATGTCTTTGTAAATTGGTTGAACACATCTCTTCTTAAAGGTGACATTTAATGGCAAGGTTACAATCGATTAGTGCTCAAGGAGACAATCATCCACCAGAATGGGTCATGTGCCTTACCATCACAGGTCAGCCCAACGTATGCTGATTGAACACACTGACTTGGCTTGAACTCCTCAGTGACACAGCTGAGCAACGCCCCCTCATCTCCCAAGCAGTCATATTGTGCAAAGTAGATATTGGCATCACTGCCTGTATGGACACTACAGAGAGAAGATAACATCAGATACAGTCAACCATTTAAAGGATTTAAAGGTGTTGCCCCCAAGTGTTGAGGAAATTAAATTTGACACCCAACTGGTGAGAACCAGACCTGTTGATTGATAACAAGAAGACTTGAATGGGCGTTGCCTCCCCCAGCTGTGAAATCTGAGACCCAATTGGCAGCTAGCCAACAATATCCAAAGCATGTACTATTTGTAACAACAAGGTTTCCCCTGCATATGCACTTGCTTGACTGAAAGAGCTTAGGATGAAGAGGGATCACTTATGACATACATCAAACAGTTAATCTGGGGGTCTGGGGACCTGGACACAACAATCTCTGGGGGAGGGGCAATGCACAACCTTACTTAACACACACACACACACACACACACACACACACACACACACACTCATATTCACAAATACTCAGCTACCTAGGCCCTCCTCCCACCCTCCCATCCTCCCCTCAAAACAGACTATCTTACCATCCATTGGTGCAGTAGTCCAAGGGAGTCCCCAGGCCCAACTGCCGACATGCAATGCTGGCAGCAGTAGAGGTGAAGAGCAGACCACATAGCCCTGCCCACTTCCCATTGAGATACATCTGCAGCTGCCCTGAGGTCACATTCCCACCAATCAGACGCAAGGAACCCTGAGGCTCTGCAAGAGTTTGGCCTGGGAAGGAGAAACAATAAGGCCCCATGTTGACTTTGGGCCACTTCTTTGATAAGGCCTCTGTAAGCCACACCCCTTCTTCCTTTAATCAAATCACACACACCCTCCCAGCTGAAAGCCCCACACAGTACATCACAACTAACCCCTCCCCCTTCCCCCCTGGGATGAGAATAAAATACAAAGGATTAACACACAGTACTGTTTATAAGAAAGAATTGTAGTTGATGATTCCATTGGGCGATGAACAAACTACAGTGACCAGTCTAATCATGCTCTGTGTTCCCAAGGAACCACACATAATGGTGTACATACTAGGTCCCATGTGATCCATTATGACCATATAAGGGCAAACATGTGATCTGGCTGTCATTTTCCACAGGTGCAAATGCTGGATGTGACGGCTCTATAACACCTTTACATTTGACCACATTGTGAGCTGTTTTTTTAACTTCTCATATGAACTGACACTATGACATTACCAGTTATTGGAGGGGGAGAGGGGAGAAGGGGGAGAGGGGAGGAGGAAGGGGGAGGGAGAGGGGAGGAGGAGGAGAAGGGAGAGGGGAGGAGGGGGACAGGGGAGGGAGGAGGAGGGGAGGGGAGGAGGTTGAACTACACAAGGACATTTCACGTTACGGTATTGTGAGGGTAATGCTATTTTAAATTTTAAATCACACTGTTTTCAATTTGATCCAGTTTCTCGTTTCACATAAAAGTAAGTCTTACAAATTTCATTCAGTCTGTCAAGGTCCTATTCATAGTTGATGTGATCAGGTTGCCAAATCTACAACTGTATTCATTGGTGAAATACACATGCATATGTAGTGACAAACTCAAGGTCATTGCTAGTCAACCATGAATAGTTTAAGATCTCTACAAATCATAACTGAGATTACAACCAATCAAATAACAGAAATCATCATAAATACATTGCTTCATCCTGCAATAGTGTGATGAGCCACCACTCTATGCAAACACATGGGGTGACACCAGGGACACATGGGGTGACACCAGGGACACATGGAGTGACACCAGGGACATATGGGGTGACACCAGGGGCACATGGAGTGACACCAGGGACATATGGGGTGACACCAGGGGCACATGGAGTGACACCAGGGGCATATGGGGTGACACCAGGGGCATATGGAGTGACACCAGGGGCATATGGGGTGACAACAGGGGCATATGGGGGTGACACCAGGGGCATATGGGGTGACACCAGGCACATGGGGTGACACCAGGGATATATGGGGTGACACCAGGGACATATGGGGTGACACCAGGGGCATATGGGGTGACACCAGGCATATAGGGGTTGCACTTACTGCAGTTGAGAGTGGCTGTGGTGTTGCACTGGGCCTGCTGGGAGTACAGGGAATATTGGCACAGGTCCAGCCGATCCTCAAATCCAATGCAAGATACGCCACCAATGAGTATGCGCTCCATGCCAGGTGTGTAGCTGTGGGGTGGAGAGAGGGTGCATCAATTGGAGGTATGAATGCAAGGAGAGAGTGCATCAATTAAAAGTATGAATGTGGGAAAGGAGTGCATCAATTAAAACTGCAAAGGTGGGTAAAGAGAGTGAATCAGTGCAGTCTACGCTATAGCACGAATGGTGTCACGGTGTGCTCCTACTGGAAGCACTACAAGCCATGTCAACATTAGACATATGCACATGTGCCAATCGAGTGCATGAATGTAACAATCCATGGAGGACCTAAGAAAGCACCCTTCATTTGATGCATGTTCTAGAGGTATTACGGTGACTGGTGCCACACACACACACACACACACACACACACACACACACACACAAACACACATACACACACACACACACACACACACACACACACACACACACATGTACTTACATGGATGGTGTTACCATGGCTGCAGTGCTATAGCCAAGCTGTCTGCAGGCCACTTGTCCCTCAGCCTGCCCAAAGCCATCTCCACACACCAGGCCCATCTCTCCATACAGTACAACTTGAAGGGTCCCTGTCATTGGACTGTTTGAGTTCGTCAGATCTATTTCTGGATGGTGTTGTTTCCAATGCCTTGAAACAAGGAGCAGGGGAATTTACTCAGATCATAGCACAGAACATTTGTCAGTTTATGCATAAGTGACTGAATGTTGAAGTAGTGCTATATTTGGTGACTTGTAAATGTACTGCAAATAACAACTACACAATAACCTATCAATAATCTGTCAGTAAACGATCATAACTTATTTCATGCATCATATTGGATCACTCCCACATCTGGGCAAAGAATGACATTCTCAGAAGCCCAGATACTCCCCAGACTATGATGGAAAGAGGGAGGGAGGGAGGGTCAGGTGAAGATAAGTATTGTAACTTGACAGCTGAACATGGAAATAACTGCCTTAGTAAAAGGGGTGGTACACTATCAACCATCAGAGATCAATGAATGTCATTCAAAACAGATGTGATTTTCCCTTATCCTTGGGCTGTATTGGATGGAGACCAGTATTCCAAACTTCTCTTTGGAAAGAGGGAGTTGCCATCTTAAAACCACACCTCTCAGATGTTCATTATATTTTGGGTGTTGCCATAGCAAATAAACAATCCTCCAGTTGGCAAAAGCAATGCAATGATCACTCATGGGACATGCTTGGCAATCACATGACTACTATATGCAAGGTATCAAGCTCTCTTAAGGAAGACATTGAAACAAATTCACGACCCATGCCACTCCAAACACGCCTACTTACTGCATATCACAGCAACTTCATCATGCCCAGGCCTGCATTCTCCGGCCAGGGGCAGGCGAGATGAACACTCCATCATCTGGGACTCGTGGCCCTTGCATGAGAAAACCCTGGTTGTGTTACAAAGCGTGTGCCTGGAACTGTAGCTACATCGTTGCAACAAGAGATTGTGTGTGTGTGTGTGTGTGTGTGTGTGTGTGTGTATGTGTGCATGCGTGTGTATGTGTGCACACGTGTGTGTTGTGTGTGGAGGAAAAGGTAAATGAACAGTAGCTGCACACGTGTGTGTATGTGCAGGTATTGTGTGTGACTGTGTATGTGTGTGTGTGTGAGTGTGTGTGTGTGTGTGAGTGTGTGAGAGTGTGTGTGTGTGTGAGTGTGTGTGTGTGAGTGTGTGTGTGTGTGAGTGTGTTGTGCATCACAATTACTAGTATCCGGTCTTCACTGCCACGAGACCTGGGTATCCAAGCTGCCGACATGCCACACGTCCCTCCTTCTCTCCAAACCCCGCCCCACAGAGCGCTTGGAACCCCTCCCCCGTGAACATGAGGAGGGCACCTGCTGACCCCGCCCCCTCTTCCAGCATGAGAGATCCATACGGCGGGAACGCACTTGTACCTGAGGAAGGAATTGGGAGGAGGAGTAAGAGGAACAAAATGAGGGTAACAATTTGGTTTCATGGTGGTTGGATGTGTACAGAGAGGAAAGGGTTAGTTGAGGTGGGCATTGTTTGGAGCAAGCACTGGAAGAGGGGCAATGTAGTCTCCTTGGCTATGCAATCTGTCCAGCACGCGTTCAAGTTGATCTACCTCCAGCTACACACTCATACACATACAAATATACATTAGATTAGTAACAGACTGCACACACTATTGCTATAATGACACAGCCCCACAATCCAAGCTGCACAGATATATTCAAGAGCCCACTGCCCGCAAGAACCTGGAGCACTGGCTATATAGGATGCAGCAAAGCAGCTCAATATCAACATCAACCCAGACTTGTTGTTGTAGCGCACATCCTCTGGTCTGTTTACACACAAGGCCTGCCCTCAATGGTTGCTAGGATACAAAGTGGCGACTAATCAACGCCAGACAACTGTGCAACCACCTGTGTTTGAGGTCAAGTGACGCAAGTGTGTGAGGTGGATGATCTGAGCACTGCTTGAAGTGTTGTGCCATTGTCTGCTAAGTGCATGTCTGTGTACAGTGCCATTGCTACATGCTGCTGTGTAATCACCATACACACACACACACACACACACACACACACACATGCATGTATACACTACACACACATAAGTACACAATTACACGCATGCAACAATGCATACACCCACACACAAACACAGGTACTTCACAAACACTCATACACACACCTATACACACATACATTATTTCACACCCACACACCTACACACCCACACACAGCACTCACATTGCAAGACAGCGTCATCGTAGTGGTCACAGTTGGCGTACAAGGGACTGTACATGAATCCTGTGCAATCAGCAATGCTTCGCTCCACACCAAGGCATGAAAAGGAGTACATAGGCCCTGATCCAGGACCCAGGTCTAATCTGTAGCACCATGTGTGTGTGTGTGTGTATGTGTGTGTGTGTGTGTGTGTGTGAACATTATTAATATGAACACATATACACACAAGCAACAAATACACGCACACAGGCCCACACAGACACACACATACACAACACACATACACATACACAACACACACACACACACACACACACACACACTCACACATTATCTCTGTATATTCTGGATGCAGAATTGAACCCTAGCTGGCCACATATTACACTGGCTTCTCTGAATGTGAACTCGACACTGTCACACACAGTACCCCAGATATTGCCATAGAGAAGCTCCACCCTTCCAACAGAGCCGTCACACCAAGGAAAGCCACACCCACCAAGCCGGACAGTGACATTGGAGGGAGCAGAGGAGAGAGAAGTGCAGGTTTCCTTGCTCCCACTGGGGGAGAGGGGAGCTCCATTGACCTGCTCATACGCTAGAGGGAGCAATCACAGCAGTGCTAGATACACTATCCACCACCCTCCCAATCCACTCTCCCACCTCCTCCACAATCACCAGACCTCAAAAGGACTACACCCAAGACCACAAGACAGACGCTAGACCAACCAACAGAATCCACTGGACAAAATTACATTACCAGCGACGGCAGTGGTCAAGCAGTGATGGGCCTGGGGACCTGTCTTCACTCTGCCGAAACCCCTTCCCCACTCCCCTCCCTCCTCTCCCCTCCCCTCTCCCCTCCCCTCCCCTCTCCCCTTCCCTCTCCACCAATACTTACTGCACTCTACCCAAATGCCCCCCTCTGGGCACCTCCCAGATGGGTCACTGGAGGACAGTGTGGATGTACATTTGGAGAAACACGTCTGGAGAGAGTCGCATGAATAAAGTGGAGTCCAGAAAGAGGCATTGAAATTATTACTGGGTCTGGGGAAGGTCAAAAAAGAGGTAGTCACAAGTCAGGGGGTGGGGGAGGGGCCAGGGGTGGGGGAGGGGCCTGGAGGATCATTTGCCCCTGGCTGCATCCTCCCCCTCCCCCTCCCCCTCCCCCTCCCCCTCCCCCTCCCCCTCCCCCTCCCCCTCCCCCTCCCCCTCCCCCTCTCCCTTGTAATTAAAACACACCAGAGATCGGTACAATGCTGCCATTAATAACATCAATTTGATTGCCCTCCTCCCCCTCTAAAGTCATAGCTCAATCCCCCCCCCCTCTTTGTTATTTCCTCGATGAAATCCTACAAGGTGCACACACATATCCCTACGATAGCAATAAATCAAGGACAGACACACAGCACAGCAACAGGCCTGCCCTTCATCACCATCAGCCTCATGCCCTTTACACAAGACTAGGCCTGAAACTTCATGCCCGACTGACAGGCGAATGGTGTATTGACATTCATTATGGGCACACAATCAATGCTCTCCTCATGGGCCCAAGACACCTGGAATACAGAGGCATTCACACTCACCTCATCACGGTTGCTCCAGTGTACCCCAGCTGCCGACACAGCGAGTGTGAGACGTTCCAATTGAAGCCCCGCGCACAAAGCGGTGCCCACTGGTGATTGTAGTAAAACTCCACACTCCCTTGTGATGCAAGAGCCCCTCCCATCAATCTGACCTCACCATTGTAAGGAGCACTAATGTTGGCTGCAACAAATGGTTGAACAAAAATTTAAATGATCAAAATTTTAATCGTAATCCCTCCTCCTCTCTCCTCTCTCCTCCCTCCCCTCTCTCCTCCCTCCCCTCTCCTCCTCTCTCCTCCCTCCCCCTCCTCTCCTCTCTTCTCCCTCCCCTCTCCTCCCTCTCAGAAAGTTCTAATTGTCAAGTAAGGTTTCTTTCAGGTGAGCTTTGACCTTGTGGGCAGCGCCAGTGAGACACAATACCCCCAGCAGATGGTGGTACCTCCCCCACACCTAGCCAGCCTGGCCCTGACTTACAGCAGGAGATGGAAGCACCCTGCTGTCTGGAGCATCCAGTCTCGTTCCCATTCCAATCACTCCTTGGACAGCGGAGGAGGTGGAGCTCCGTGCCGGAACACACGAGCCCAGGAAGAAGGGGATTCCCCACACTGGCTCCATACCTGGAAGGGGCACGAGAGAGATGGACGATAACATATCAAATTTTGAACTGAGAAACAAACTGAGGTGGACAATATGTCTGCAAGTGTCTATGATTACAAGAGGTACCACAACCGCCCTAACAGAATACATGGCATTCCATGAGGTGCTCTCACAATGGAACCACCCACAGCCAGCTAGGGGTCAGTGGTAATAGCAAAAGGCTGACCCACAAAAGCGGGCGTTATGTACATAGGAACACATGTCTCCACAATAGACAAGGAATATGCTTATATTAACCCACATCCTACACATAAATACATACATACATACATACATACATACATACATACATACATACATACATACATACATAATATGCATACATATATTCATACAGATACCATATATAACATCACCATTTTCACACACACTTTTTCACCTATTTGGAGGGTAGCTGGCATAGTCCACTGCACTTCCCAGACCCATCTGCTTGCAAGCCACACTGGCTGCCTTGTAGTCAAACCCTTCGCTGCACACAGCGCTCCAATTTCCACTCAAGAACACTTCAAGTTGGCCAGCGAGCGTGCTGGCCCCATACCCTGTGAGCCGCAAAGACCCATCTGGTGGGTAAGTAAGTGCTAGTGTGTGCAGTGTGTGTGATATGTGTTCATGTGTGTGTGAGTGTACATTGATATGTGTTCATGTGTGTGTGAGTGTACATGTGAGTGTGTGGCCATGGTTAGACAAGTACATACTTCGCACAGCACAAACTCTCATGCTTGCTTGCTGGAAGTGTTTCGGGTAAGGTTGAAACAATTCCGCAACAAAACCCTAGCATAAAAGTTTTCGATTAACAAGTCGTTGAGAGCTCTCGCCATTTCAAAATCGAGCGGGTGGCAAAGGGTGTTGATAAGTGACCCTGGGAGTTACGCCATATTTGGGCAAAGTGCATGACGTGCTTGCAACATAACGTCCAGCGCACATGGAATGCGTGTGTGACGAACAAGCTTGTAAGCGAACGAAACGACATCTACTAAGAGAGAAACAGTAGAAAGACAGTATATGCGACAGGGCCTGGCTATTTTAGACGCGAACGGGCTCAAAGCTAAAATAAGTGTTGCGTGGCGCGCAAACACGAACGCGTGCAAACGGTGACTATATCAATGCCAGCTGCCCGAATTTGAAGGGGGGAAAAAAAAAATTGTCGATTCACTGCGTTTCTTTTACAAAACGTATTATGAGCTCCTTTTTGCTATATTATGTGTATCTCCACGCTGTAGTACTCGGGATGGTTTCTGTTGGCAGTGGTAGCAATTGGTGTTACCCGTTACATTTACTTGCGCCATACAAAGCTCCACGAGTCGTCACAATACAAAGTTAGCCGAAAAAAGTCAACTCCACCTAAAAGTTACATGTGGGGATAAGCACCTACCTGGAGTTAGAAGTAGGAGAAAAAAACACGCCACTAGAATAGCCGGCCGCATTGTTGGTGAGTGGAGATGGTTTAGAGTGACAATCCGAGGCTCCAGCATTATGACCAGTTGCAGTAGTCACACCCACTAAGACGTCATATATGCGCAAACTAATAATGCGTTCAGCAAATAAGTTCGTCTCGGCAGCTGCTTGCGTCCCTTGCGAATGGAGAAATAAGTCGTACGCACACCACGACCTGCTGAGGTCGTGTGGTAAACTTTATTGAATCTGCAGGCTAAGTCACTTGAAAAGAAACCTGCTCGCTCAACGAACAATAATTTTTATCTAGTGTTTCAGCTGCCTATCGTAGTCGACCGAAGTAAAAGTATTGGCTAATTAATGCAATAGTGTCATCTAAAACAGGACGTATCGAATTACATGGAGATGTAAATGAATAATCGCTTCAACGATATGGGTTCAACAACATAACTTCACTGTTTATTTCCATTCCATATCCATCCTAAATTTTCACAGTTAACTGTGATTCCTATATAACTTACAGTTTGCCGCTTTGGCGGCTTCCGTAGTGTGTTGTGTCAGAAGAACTGCTGCCAATAAAGGGCGTGTTCGTATATGTGGTTCAAGTCCTGTTGCAAGGGCATGCACGCTATGAATACCCCACCCAACAGGTCGGCACATGTTGAGCGTTCTCATTTTTAATTGCTTATTAAATTGATTGAAGCAAAGATGGGAAATCAGTAAAGCTGGCAACCAATGGTACTATAAAGGAAATATTGCAGCTATAGAATTGCTCCGCACAACGTAGGCGGGTCAATGTGCCTTCAAACGTGGTGCAAGTCGAACAGCACCGCCCACTGGAACACGCTGAAGGGACTACGTGTAGGGAACGCCCAACAATCAGAGCGTATATAACGGCCCAGGTGCATGTCGTACACACGTGCCGCTCTATATATTAGTCTACACGTGACCGAGCAGGGTGGGCGGTACGGTACGTACCTCATGACCACACGCCCAAACAGACCCCAAAGCCCGGGGTTGGCCAAATATAGTCCGTATGGTAGCGCACCATTCGTGCGCGCATCAAGCATTACAATGCGGGGAGGTTAGTCAGCGTCGTCTAATGCGGTGTTGGTTAAGGGCAGCTAGACGTCATAAGTTTGATGACGTTTACGTAAATCAAAATTGAAGTTCGAATCGATTCAGTGTAATCAAACTGTAGCTCTCCATCGCTACCCATTCACCATGCAACTCCAAATTGCTTTGGTTGCGGGGGTGGGGGGAGGAAGGAGTCGGTGAATTCTATTTAAATCAAATGATCATCATAATCATGTCAAATGCACGCCTAATTAGTTATTACAAAGACGCCGCGACCTACTAAAAAAGAAGTGTTGTGACGCGTCCTATGATTCACTAACAAGCACCCCGTTCCTTGATCACATCCCATGAATAAGGAACTTGTACACACGCGCGCACACACACAAAACAAAAAGAGGAAAGCCCAAAGGAAGGAGTGCATGTCATACAAATATGCATAAGATAGTTACATCACAGTTTAAACCAGGCACTTTTTTGCAGGCAGGAAAAAAAAAAAAAGAAGAGCAAAAGGATAGGTCAAAACAAAGATATCTTTCTAGGTACTATGCCAATGGGGACCCGTTGCTTTCGTTTTCATACGCTGGAGACCCATCTGTCGAGGACAGAGAAGCATCACTGTGGTCCTCGCCTTTGAGCCATGATGCTGCTGCCTTTGAGTCTTCTTCCGTGACACACGATTCCAACCACTTCTGATGCCACTCGTCAAACTTCTGGTGCTTGTGCTCTGCTATTTTCCTGTTCATCTATTGTCCAGGGCAGAAACACAGTCAACCCAACTCCCAGAACCCGCATGCAAATACCCACAATGACCACACTCAAATCCTAACACAAAAACAGTCCCCAACAACAACTTAAACACAATATTATTTAAGATCGACTGCTCCTCTGTCACACAAACAAGATGACTCTCAAAAGGTTACAGACCTCTTTAGCCTTTGTGAGTGACTGCCTGTTGTACAAGTAATCCTCACTGTTGGCCAAAGGGATCATCCGATATGACTTCTTGTCCATCTTGAACTCTATCGCCCCAACAATCTCCATGTTGGGAAGATGGATGCCAAGCAGTCGAGTGGTGTCTTCCTCCTCCTCCCCATTCTCACTGCTGGCAGGCCACAGGCGACAATTACTATTGACAAAAAATGAAGTGCATAGTTACCAATTGTCCAGGTTATTTTTTTTTGTCAGTGACCCAGTACTTGCTACTGTTACAATATACAATTGTACTTACCGGTTGAGATACACCTTCCGTTGAGCTAGGATCTCACGTATATCGGGTGACGTGTACTGATCAGTTTTACTGTACATCTCAACATAGTTGCTCCACTTCTGATGCAAAGATTGCATAAAATGAATGGAACACAAGCTTGCATTGTGTGACATCATGCCCTTCTAACTTTCTCACAAGGATAACTTCAGAAATATGCAAATGTTGCTAGCTTCTGAAGTACACTCTTCCCTCCCTCCCTCCCTCCCTCTCTTCCCCTTCTAACAAAAAGTAGATGAGAAAAGATTAAATCTCTTAGCATGCATGCCTACTCTCATGTGCTTATGTTGATGTTAAGAAATACCACTGAAAGAAATTGAGACCAGGATAGATTTCTGTTGAAGCAGCTATAGAATGCACAATGGATGGGGTACACATAGGAACATCATCCCATGTTGCAAATGCATACTACAACTCTTTGTCCATGGATGCACATGTAATGGGATGGGTACAACTCACCTTTGTTTCAAGACAGTTGCCATCATCAGTAGAAATATCAGTGTCAAGTAGTTCAACTGTCAGCTTGTGTTCACGTGGATTGTACTGCAAAGAAAGGGGTGGAATCCACAGAACGTTTATCATATCTGGACACAAAAGGATTGGAATTATGTATTTTACACTGGTTTGGTTAGGATACCTACACAAGGATGTCTATTTATACAATGATTGCTGAATCTCTCTAATCAATAATCTCTCTAATCAGCCCCTAATCAGCTCTGGATATGGCATAACGTGAGCACCATAGCCACAACAACAATTATGAAACTGCATCCTTTGTACTGTACATACATCTCTACAGCAATGGTACATGTCAATGGATGATGAAAACAACTTGAGAAATTGCAGAGCTCTGTGGGAACAGCTTACTATTTTGTGCTGAAGTATTGCTATCATCAATCTAATGCAAACATGACTCAGTGAACATAACCTCTCATGGTCCACCCATATGGAGGCTTGGGCACTCAGTGAACATAACCTCTCATGGTCCACCCATATGGAGGCTTGGGCACTCAGTGAACATAACCTCTCATGGTCCACCCATATGGAGGCTTGGGCACTCAGTGAACATAACCTCTCATGGTCCACCCATATGGAGGCTTGGGCACTCTGTGAACATAACCTCTCATGGTCCACCCATATGGAGGCTTGGGCACTCAGTGAGCATAACCTCTCATGGTCCACCCATATGGAGGCTTGGGCACTCAGTGAACATAACCTCTCATGGTCCACCCATATGGAGGCTTGGGCACTCAGTGAACATAACCTCTCATGGTCCACCCATATGGAGGCTTGGGCACTCAGTGAACATAACCTCTCATGGTCCACCCATATGGAGGCTTGGGCACTCAGTGAACATAACCTCTCATGGTCCACCCATATGGAGGCTTGGGCACTCAGTGAACATAACCTCTCATGGTCCACCCATATGGAGGCTTGGGCACTCAGTGAACATAACCTCTCATGGTCCACCCATATGGAGGCTTGGGCACTCAGTGAACATAACCTCTCATGGTCCACCCATATGGAGGCTTGGGCACTCAGTGAACATAACCTCTCATGGTCCACCCATATGGAGGCTTGGGCACTCAGTGAACATAACCTCTCATGGTCCACCCATATGGAGGCTTGGGCACTCAGTGAACATAACCTCTCATGGTCCACCCATATGGAGGCTTGGGCACTCAGTGAACATAACCTCTCATGGTCCACCCATATGGAGGCTTGGGCACTCAGTGAACATAACCTCTCATGGTCCACCCATATGGAGGCTTGGGCACTCAGTGAACATAACCTCTCATGGTCCACCCATATGGAGGCTTGGGCACTCAGTGAACATAACCTCTCATGGTCCACCCATATGGAGGCTTGGGCACTCAGTGAACATAACCTCTCATGGTCCACCCATATGGAGGCTTGGGCACTCAGTGAGCATAACCTCTCATGGTCCACCCATATGGAGGCTTGGGCACTCAGTGAACATAACCTCTCATGGTCCACCCATATGGAGGCTTGGGCACTCAGTAAAACATAACCTCTCATGGTCCACCCATATGGAGGCTTGGGCACTCAGTGAACATAACCTCTCATGGTCCACCCATATGGAGGCTTGGGCACTCAGT
Organism: Ephydatia muelleri; assembly: GCA_013339895.1. Classification (NCBI taxonomy): domain Eukaryota; kingdom Metazoa; phylum Porifera; class Demospongiae; order Spongillida; family Spongillidae; genus Ephydatia; species Ephydatia muelleri. The sequence goes on along the minus strand of JABACO010000010.1, from coordinate 9,786,062 downwards.
GAACATAACCTCTCATGGTCCACCCATATGGAGGCTTGGGCACTCAGTGAACATAACCTCTCATGGTCCACCCGTATGGAGGCTTGGGCACTCAGTGAACATAACCTCTCATGGTCCACCCATATGGAGGCTTGGGCACTCAGTGAACATAACCTCTCATGGTCCACCCATATGGAGGCTTGGGCACTCAGTGAACATAACCTCTCATGGTCCACCCATATGGAGGCTTGGGCACTCAGTGAACATAACCTCTCATGGTCCACCCATATGGAGGCTTGGGCACTCAGTGAACATAACCTCTCATGGTCCACCCATATGGAGGCTTGGGCACTCAGTGAACATAACCTCTCATGGTCCACCCATATGGAGGCTTGGGCACTCAGTGAACATAACCTCTCATGGTCCACCCATATGGAGGCTTGGGCACTCAGTGAACATAACCTCTCATGGTCCACCCGTATGGAGGCTTGGGCACTCAGTGAACATAACCTCTCATGGTCCACCCATATGGAGGCTTGGGCACTCAGTGAACATAACCTCTCATGGTCCACCCGTATGGAGGCTTGGGCACTCAGTGAACATAACCTCTCATGGTCCACCCGTATGGAGGCTTGGGCACTCAGTGAACATAACCTCTCATGGTCCACCCATATGGAGGCATGGGCACTCAGTGAACATAACCTCTCATGGTCCACCCATATGGAGGCTTGGGCACTCAGTGAACATAACCTCTCATGGTCCACCCATATGGAGGCATGGGCACTCAGTAAAACATTGTACCTCTCTAATGTCGAAATATAACTTGTCTGAGACAAAGAGAACAAGCCGTTCTTTTGAAACATGCAATTATATTATTTTAATGAACTTAACGTTACACGGACACACACACACACACACACACACACACACACACACACACACACACACACACACACACACACACACACACACACACACACACACACACACACACACACACACACACACACACACACACACACACACACACACACACACACACACACACACACACACACACCACACACACACAGAGTTGTGCTTGGCTCAAATGTTTACAAGCAACTGATTAGGTGCATAGGATATAACTACAGCAATGGATTAGGAAATACAACAATTCCTTCATTGGGTGTGTGAAAACATGCCTAATTGATTTGATTATGATGATGTAAGCATTAATGCAGCATTATGTCATATTACATTTAATTCCTCATGTTAGATAAGTGCAACCACAGACTAATATACTTCAGCTGGGACTGGGATTCAGGATTATTTGTTATATCCATGTTGCTAAGGCGATATTGTTATTTAAGTCACTCATTTTGATCTCCTGAACAGAGTGGTACAATAAATGATTTTCTCTTAAGGGATTGCATTCAGTTTAGGGTCTGAACACATCCACCAATCTGGGTTAATAACACAGAATGTAGTTTAAACTAAGAACTTGTTGTATGGCTGAAGAATGCCATGCACATATACATATACTCCACTTCCTCCACCTAGAGAGTGTGGCACCCTTCCACTGTGACACCCTTCCACTGCGACACCCTTCCAATGTGACACCCTTCCACTGTGACACCCTTCCACTGCGACACCCTTCCACTGTGACACCCTTTCACTGTGGCACCCTTCCACTGTGACACCCTTCCACTTATAAAGTGGAATGTACTAATGGTATAGGACACATTCTGTACCACTATTGTGGGTGTTTCACTTACCACCATGACCTTGAAGCAGCTGTCATCGGTGAGGAGAGTCTCGCTCCTCTTCTGATAGGCTGCTTCGAGAGTGGTCCTGCTGGAAGCCTTTAAGTGAGCGGCCAAGAGCTGATCGATGTGAGAGGCGTACAGCTCCATCACATGAGAAGAGCCTTCCTCTGTTACTATGGTGTGAAGCTGGGACGGGGAGGGAGGAGAGGAGGGCGAGGGGAGGGTGAGAGAGTTATACATGCTGCAATTTTGCAAACTGAGTGAACAATTTAGTTCATTACAATTCCAATTTTCCACAGAACAGCCATGCACCACCCCAAAAAGAGGGCCATAGAGGATTACTTTTTCTATACACCAGGACACATCATTATAAATTTTAATAAATAGGATCATTTACGCTAAAAGGAACCTAACATATGCTTCTAAATTCTTTGATATTCTAGATTCTAAATGTCCTCTACACATTGCTTCTTACGCACTGAGAATCGGAGTATCTGTCATGGATTTGCAAGGCTCTGAATTTGTAATTAGCCATACATTTCAACGCAAGCGTTACATTTCTCTCACGCGTACTGGATAGTTTATAATGCATGCATTAGGTCCCTTTTTGCGGAAACTATCCAATATATTATCTACACAGAGCCGAGGTACACACATTGCAATGTACCAACAACCAGAGCCATGTACCCCGACAAAAAAATTACCATGATCAAAGTCTACAGTAATGAGTCAGCCCTCACTGTACAGCAATCACACTAATAGTACACGCCAGCCTATTGGGGGTCATGTGACTACTAAGAAGCCCTTAACTCACCTGTCGCACAGTGTTCTGTATCAGTCGGTCGATGGTGAAGACAGTGTAGGCACGCACACCAAACATCTCCCGGCAGGTATCTTCGAAAGTGTTGCTGTCGATGTTGCCTAGCCACAATGTTACGAATACAAACATACAAGGATCACATATGCTGGGGGGGGGGGAAGAAATAATTACAATATCTATACAGCTGGCTATGATGACAGAAAATAAGGATGCTACTATATGACTGGTCAAGCCATTATGAATGGTCAAGTCACTAGTCAAGCCACTAGGATGACTGGTCAAGGCACTAGGATGACTGGTCAAGGCACTAGGATGACTGGTCAAGCCACTAGGATGACTGGTCAAGCCACTAGGATGACTGGTCAAGGCACTAGGATGACTGGTCAAGGCATTAGGATGACTGGTCAAGGCACTAGGATGACTGGTCAAGGCACTAGGATGACTGGTCAAGCCACTAGGATGAATGGTCAAGGCACTAGGATGACTGGTCAAGGCACTAGGATGACTGGTCAAGGCACTAGGATGACTGGTCAAGGCATTAGGATGACTGGTCAAGGCACTAGGATGACTGGTCAAGGCACTAGGATGACTGGTCAAGGCACTAGGATGACTGGTCAAGCCACTAGGATGACTGGTCAAGGCACTAGGATGACTGGTCAAGGCACTAGGATGACTGGTCAAGGCACTAGGATGACTGGTCAAGCCACTAGGATGACTGGTCAAGCCACTAGGATGACTGGTCAAGGCACTAGGATGAAATAGTGACTCTGCACAAATAAAGCCAAACTTGCTGTCATGGCTGAAGGCAAAATGCTATGATGACAGAGACAAACCACTCTGATGAGTGATTCAGGCAGCACTGATGACAGGATGCAGGGGATAGATACAGACAGCCCTACCCACTTGGTCAGTGACTACAATGCATGGATCAATCCATACCTTCCATAAAGTTCTTTGCCATGTTCAAAAAGGTTGGATAAAGATCTTCCACCTGGATGTCAGCTGGTGAAACAACAAGGAAGACAAAAACAAAAACAAATAACAATGAATACAATTAACTATATACTACACTGTATTAAGCAAACTTCATTTCATCCAGCACATATTGAATTGTTTTCCCACCCTAGGCCCCACAAATTCACACCACATTTTATACAACAGCAAATCCAATTGGGGGGGAAGGCATGTAGTGTCAGTGATCTGAGTTTGCAGGTATGATAAGCTATTATCTGGTGGATAGCAAGCTTGTGGAATGTGCATTCACTTGAACAAATGGCAATGGTGGGAGGGACACACCAGTGCATGCGTGCATGCATCATCTGGCAGGTATTGCATACACAAAACATTCATTATTTCATGCAACTGATCTCATTTCTAAAAGAAACATGATGATGGCGTGCCCTAGGACAACATGATGATGGTGTGCCCTAGGACAACATGATGATGGTGTGCCCTAGGACAACATGATGATGGTGTGCCCTAGGACAACATGATGATGGTGTGCCCTAGGACAACATGATGATGGTGATGATGGCGTGCCCTAGGACAACATGATGATGGTGTGCCCTAGGACAACATGATGATGGTGTGCCCTAGGACAACATGATGATGGTGATGATGGCGTGCCCTAGGACAACATGATGATGGTGTGCCCTAGGACAACATGATGATGGTGTGCCCTAGGACAACATGATGATGGCGTGCCCTAGGACAACATGATGATGGTGTGCCCTAGGACAACTTGATGATGGTGTGCCCTAGGACAACATGATGATGGTGTGCCCTAGGGCAACATGATGATGGTGTGCCCTAGGGCAACATGATGATGGTGTGCCCTAGGGCAACATGATGATGGTGTGCCCTAGGACAACATGATGATGGTGTGCCCTAGGACAACATGATGATGGTGTGCCCTAGGACAACATGATGATGGTGTGCCCTAGGACAACATGATGATGGTGATGATGGCGTGCCCTAGGACAACATGATGATGGTGTGCCCTAGGACAACATGATGATGGTGTGCCCTAGGACAACATGATGATGGTGATGATGGCGTGCCCTAGGACAACATGATGATGGTGTGCCCTAGGACAACATGATGATGGTGTGCCCTAGGACAACATGATGATGGCGTGCCCTAGGACAACATGATGATGGTGTGCCCTAGGACAACTTGATGATGGTGTGCCCTAGGACAACATGATGATGGTGTGCCCTAGGGCAACATGATGATGGTGTGCCCTAGGGCAACATGATGATGGTGTGCCCTAGGGCAACATGATGATGGTGTGCCCTAGGACAACATGATGATGGTGATGATGGTGTGCCCTAGGACAACATGATGATGGTGTGCCCTAGGACAACAATCAGTGCACACAGTCAATGACAGGGTACAATATGATATGTGTACGCACATCAGATGTACTGTACAATATGTGTACATGGTGCACATATATAGTCAAGTCACGCACACCTGCACACGTCCACTCAAGTCACACACACACATACCTGCACATGCACACAATACAGTCCACATGCCTACAGACCCATGGCTTCTTTAGCTCCCACCACACCCACAGTTATGACACGCCAACCAATGCAATACATGGTACACTGTGCATATATACTCCCCCCCCACACACACATCAAGCACACATACATAAGGGCACTCAAACACGTACACACAACCACACGACACACACATCATCCACACGTTCACGACACACCCACACCATCCACACCCACACGCTCACGTACATGGCTTCTTCAGTCCGAGTTGAGCCGCCACACTGGATGTCCTGCTCTCATGTGTGCGTTCGTCATCTGCTATGGCTTGGAGGGCTTGCTGGTGCAGCTTGCTCAGACGCTCACATAGGAACTAGAAGACACACAGGATGAAACCAAAGACACAAAGACAACGCATATGGTGGACACAAAACATTGTGTACGGATAACATTTTAATGAACTCCCACCCACCTTACGGGTTTGTCATCTCTACATACAGGATCCCACTCCCAGAGTTACCAGTTATTGGGCACAATCACTGCCCATCACTACTCGTTACAGTTGTAGATACCCTCCTTATATCCACGGACATAAAGCTAAAGGAACATTATCCACATGGCCTCTCATTTTGGCTGCCATATTTTCAGACCACAAAACAGATGTAGCTCACAACTTTGACTTAAAACTCTACTTTAGGAAGACCAGACTTTGAGGAGGCTGGACTTGGGGGAGGCTGGACTTCTTCAAGAAGTCACACCACAAAGGAACAATGCACTATGGGGGAACAATGGACAACACAGTTCTGGAATAGGACTGTACATGCTACTAAACACACACAAACACACCCAACATGGGACACATCACTATCACATCTATCCCCTTCTCACATTCCATTCTCTACACCCCCATTCTCTACACCACACCCCCCCATTCTCTACATCCCCCCATTCACTACATACCCCCATTCTCACCCCCCATTCTCTACACCCCACACTACCCCCACACCCCCCCATTCACTACATACCCCCATTCTCTACATCCCCCATAGCTACACCCCATTCACTACATACCCCCATTCACTACATACCCCCATTCACTACAACCCCATTCTCTACACCCCATTCACACATACCCCCATTCTCTACACCCCCATTCTCTACACCCCCCATTCACTACATACCCCCATTCTCTACACCCCCATTCACTACATACCCCCATTCTCTACATCCCCCATTCTCTACACCCCCATTCTCTAATCCCCCCATTCTCTACACCCCCATTCACTACATACCCCCATTCTCTACATCCCCCCATCTCTACACCCCCATTCTCTACACACCCCCATTCTCTACACACACCCATTCTCTACACACCCCCATTCTCTACACCCCCATTCTCCACATCCCCCATTCTCTACATACCCCCATTCTCTACATCCCTCCATTCTCTACAGCCACATCCAATGAACACTTCCACCGAAAATCTCTGGGAAAGGTTAACTACTGCCTAGTAATGCTGAAATAAAGCATGCAAATGGTTTGCATTGAATCTTATTAGGTTCACTGTCTCTAGATATAACATTTTCAAGACCATATTTCACTTAACCTACACCCCATCTCCCCCCTCCTCCCCATCTCTCAAGTCATACTTATGTCACCTCCCCCCTCCTCCCCATCTCTCAAGTCATACTTATGTCACCTCCCCCTCCTCCCCATCTCTCAAGTCATACTTATGTCACCTCCCCCTCCTCCCCTGGACACCCCAAAGATCACACCCTCTCAAAGCCCCACCCCCAGGGCTTTCTGGACCCTGACAACAAGTGGGCAGTGCTAATTGATGAAAGGGCAACACAACACCACAGCCACACAAAGCAGCATTCAGAAGTGCCAAATCCTGGACCACCTGACTAACCTGGAAAAGCCTGAAAAGTGTGTAGAGAGAACTATTGGTGAAAATCAAGTGGTAGTCCATTTCCTGTTAACAGAATAAAATAAAGGGTGTGTGATGGAGAATGACTGGGGTTACAGGAAGGAGAAGGGAAACACAGACTGGCAAGTGATGCACATGGAGGGATAAGGGTTACAGGAAGGAGAAGGGAAACACAGACTGGTAAGTGGTGCACATGGAGGGATAATGGTTATGGGAAGGAGAAGGGAAACACAGACTGGTAAGTGGTGCACATGAAGGGATAAGGGTTATGGGAAGGAGAAGGGAAACACAGACTGGTAAGTGGTGCACATGAAGGGATAAGGGTTATGGGAAGGAGAAGGGAAACACAGACTGGCAAGTGGCGCACATGGAGGGATAAGGGTTATGGGAAGGAGAAGGGAAACACAGACTGGAAGTGGTGCACAGGTCCCACTTACAGAGAAGTATGGAGGCACGTCTGGCACCAGAAACTTCACTCCGTCATTCTTTGAGGGAGGCTTGTGATCCAAAGGCTCTGCAAATAACATGCAACATTTTATGGCCCCTGCAGTTGTTACACAACCAAATTAAGTCTGTTATCTACACCAGGTAACATGGTATTGTCACACATTTGTTTCTGTGACAAGGTCAAACAAAATCAGAATAGTGTTAACATTTCATGTACATGCACTACTGTAAGTGCACAGACACAGACACACACACAACCCCCCCCCCCCCCCCCACACACACACACAAACCACCACATCATATCGTACCTGGATTGGCTTCATCCACCTCCATGTCTCCCAGGTCACTCTCTGGACTAAGGTCGTCCTCAGAAGACACTTCCACATGAGGGTAGAAGAAGAGGTCTGCCAGAGTGTGTGTGAGGAAGGAGCGTATCTTCAAGGCCTCATCCCTTGGCACACTGGAAGCTCTCTTGATGTAGTACATCACCAGAGACACAGCATCGTTGAAAACACACTTGTCCTCCTGGTTGTGTAGAGAAGTGTGCACATGTGAGGGTGGCACAGGCATTGTGTTCTGTGTGTTCTGTGTTCTGTGTGTTCTGTGTGTTCTGTGTGTGTGTGTGTGTGTGTGTGTGTGTGTGTGTGTGTGTGTGTGTGTGTGTGTGTGTGTGTGTGTGTGTGTTCTGTGTGTGTGCATGTGCTAGTCACATGTGAGGGTGGCACAGGCATTGTGTTCTGTGTGTGTGTGTGTGTGTGTGTGCATGTGCTAGTCACAAGATGTTTCAGCTGTGTGTGCTATTCACACACAATGGAAGTGTGTGTCTAGCTATGAGTGTGCTTGTGTTCAAGCATATGTGTATGTGTGTGTATGTGTGTATGCGTGTGTGTTGTGTGTGTGTGTGTGCGTGTGTTGTGGTGACTGACTGGTAGAGGCAACTCAAGATGTGGTCCCGATACTGAGGCACCCTCTGCCAGTTGTTCCTGCCTCTGTGATGGAGGGGAAGCACGAACCGTCACACAGAAAACAAAGAAACAAAAAAGAATGTTTAGGGCATCCAACCTCATCAAAGACAATCTCAATTTCATTGACGAGACTCTTGGGTCTCATGGCTCGAGTGTCAATAGCCTTGAAGTTGATGCCTTGATGGTCTAAAGACTGGGAGAGAACAATTGTCTTCATTTGAAGCCTTAACATATTAACGCAATGTCTGATTTTGTGGACACCTTGATTTATTAGTTAGACATCTTGGGATATATATGTGCGTGTGTGTTGTGTGTACCACGAAGGACCTAGACCTGTCTCTCGCTAGACAATCAACGTAAATACACAAATCTTCACATTACTGCTTTATTGCTCACTTCTAACCCTACCACTCTCTGTCATTATTCCTGCCACTTTTATGCTCCTGAAACTTTTCCCCCCTACCACTCCACCTCCTTCCCTCTTCACCACACCTTCAGGTAGTATTTCTCTAGCTGCTCCCTCCAGTGTTTATTGAATGCCCTCTGCGCTTCAAGCCACTCCTCCTGCTTGGCTTTGAGTCTGCACAAAAGCAAATCAGACAAATGAACATTATGATTTTGCTCAACACACCATCTTTAGCTCCATACACCCACACACCATCCGCATGACTTTAGCTCCATACACCCAACACACCATCCCGCATGACGTTAACTCCATACACCCAACACACCATCCCGCATGACTTTAACTCCATACACCCAACACACCATCCCGCATGACTTTAACTCCATACACCCAACACTCCATCCCGCATGACTTTAACTCCATACACCCAACACACCATCCCGCATGACTTTAACTCCATACACCCAACACACCATCCCGCATGACTTTAACTCCATACACCCAACACACCATCCCGCATGACTTTAACTCCATACACCCAACACACCATCCCGCATGACTTTAACTCCATACACCCAACACACCATCCCGCTTGACTTTAACTCCATACACCCAACACACCATCCCGCTTGACTTTAGTGTGTACATCATCACAAATAGCTACATGTATGCACATCATGAGGACAGACAGGCCAGTTACATAACTTTGATTTGTTCACATACATCATCACAAGCAATTACATGTGCATTTGATCCCATGTACATTGCTGCAGGGACATCACACACACACACACACACACACACACACACACACACACACACACACACACACACACACACACACACACACACACACACACACACACACACACACACACACACACACACACACACACACACACACACACACACACACACACACACACACACACACACACACACACAGCTGGCCTCATGGTCAGCTCAAAATGTTTTGATGACATTACTACACAGTGGTGATAAGCTCAGTGCTGTACTACAAGACAACATCACCAAACAGCTGAAACATGGCTAGCTACAACTTATGCTGTGAACAAATTGCATTGTGCACTAGCACATCACCCAGTACACATACAATGTGAATCAACTCACACTCACACAATAAGCATCTATGGCTTGTCCAACTTGCAGACAACATAATAGGGCCCAAGCCCATATAGGGTGAAAAGAAAAGAGCTGAAAAGTCAGAATTGCTCCCTAATACTTGTGTTTTTTGAAGCAGTTCACAACACACGCTGTAATGATGCTGTTAGTGATCATTCCCTATGCAAAGATATCTGCTATGCTGATAATGGCTACACAACCACCATCACACACAACACACACACAACACACACACATAGACACACACACAACACACACACAACCACACGCACACACATGCACACACACACTGCGGGACAGACTACATACCTCTTAAGGACAATGTGGACAGACTACATACCTCTTAAGGACAATGTGGACAGACTACATACCTCTTAAGGACAATGGGGACAGCAACAGCAGGACTCTTCTTCAGTCCCTCCACAATGTCTGCAGCCTTGTCTCCATAGATCCTGACAAATGAGCACTTTTTCACAACAAATTAACATAAGGTATTTTCCTTGAAACAAGCCACAACATCTATTCAGGCTCAATGGTACCCGCATGAAATATTTGACCGCTACTTCCAATTCGCAACAGTTCTGTAGTAGTTACGCAATCGGTTTTCTGATTACAGTGCAACATGTTGTTGCCACTTCACTAAGCAAAAATCCAACTGTTTGGCAATTATAACAAGTTGAACAGACCTGGCTGGGAGCAGACTCAATTTGATGGCAGACACAGTGAAGCGACCCGCAATTGAGTGCCTAATTTATTCTTGCTTGCAACTATCCTAGAACAGAAAAATATTTTTATTTATTTATTTTTAATCCCATTCTGCATCCTTGAATATGTTGTAATTATACGAAAGGGGTCTTACAGAACAGTTGGGAAGGAATTTCATTTGATGTACTTCACTAAGACTTGTCATGTGACAGATGTGCAGATCTATCTTGTCCCCCCAATTACATGTCCAAAACGGGTGATTAGTTGGACAACACACTTTATAAAATCCCTCTTTGCATGACCCTTTGTGTTGCAACGTATTTCAAGGACGCAGAATGCGATAAAAATGTAAAACAAACACATTTCTGTTCTAGGATAGTTGCACGAATAAAATAGGTACTCAATTGCGGGTCGCTTCACTGTGTCTGCCATCAAATTGAGTCTGCTCCCAGCCAGGTCTGTTCAACTTGTTATAATTGCCAAACAGTTGGATTTTTGCTTAGTGAAGTGGCAACAACATGTTGCACTGTAATCAGAAAACCGATTGCGTAACTACTACAGAACTGTTGCGAATCGGAAGTAGCGGTCAAATATTTCATGCGGGTACCATTGAGCCTGAATAGAAGTTGTGGCTTGTTTCAAGGAAAATACGATACCTTGCCAAGCACAGCAATACATGATCACATATATGTATCTAGATAAATACATATTCCAGTAATACACTAATACACATTAAAAAACAAGCTCAACACAACTCTCAATATGGTAACATACACTTTGAAGTCGCTCAACATACACTACACATATACATGCTACACACACACACACACACACACACACACAGACACCATAATAGCATACACAATGTACAAACATAGAACACCTTCCCCTAAAAGTGAATTGTTGCTTACCTATAAATGGCCTTACGTTGAAGAACCTCAGATCGTCCTCCTAAGGAATCGTCTAACACACACTTTGATGCCTCCTCTGGTGACATCCTGTACACAAGAACACGGCAACACTGGTCAGTAAACTACTGAGAACCTCCGGTAAATATGGCAATTCTTCCCACACTAGTATACCGTGAATGCATTAAAAAATATACATAAAAAATATACACCAACACATTAACACACACCCCACACATAAACTCTCTCCTGGATAAAGCCAATTATCGCGGTATAGTGCGGAATAAACGTTTTCTGCGTTGCAGGGAAAGGTTTCAACCCTACAAAGTTGACTATCAAAAAACTTCCTTTGAACATTGTGTTGTTAACTACAAGAACGCTAGAAAAACAAAGTGGCTTTTGTATAGCAACTGCAACACAATATTGTGCTGCTGGGTGCGAAAGAGTTAACACACCCCACACATTAACACACACCAACACAGCGACACAAACCCCAGACACCATACATGTACACACAAGCATTGATACACATGCACATAAACACAAGTATAGAATTTCAATGCTAAACAGATGCACTTTTGTTGAATCACAATGACAACATACATGTAATTAAAAATGGTTTACAACACTAAATTGACAGTAATTAAGCCAGAAGTGATGACTTCATTATACTTACAATAGCATCCATTGTACAACTGACATTAGTAAATAGTGGGATATCTACTGCTGTGTTGAGCGAGGTAAAGGTGAGGGTCTAGACACATCTACCCATAATCACATACTATCTACTGCTGTGTTGAGCGAGGTAAAGGTGAGGGTCTAGACACATCTACCCATAATCACATACTTTGATATTTTCCTCTGTTGAGCCTCAAATATCCGTATTGTCGACAGATTGTTCTCCAGAACAGCATCCAGCTCAAATCTCTCATCCTCACACCTGCAAAGAGGGGCAGTGAGGCACAAGTTCCCTACACTAGGACCTAGTACTCAAGGTATCCCATCATCCACAAGCTCCCTACACTAGGACCTAATACTCAAGGTATCCCATCATCCACAAGCTCCCTACACTAGGACCTAGTACTCAAGGTATCCCATCATCCACAAGCTCCCTACACTAGGACCTAGTACTCAAGGTATCCCATCATCCACAAGCTCCCTACACTAGGACCTAGTACTCAAGGTATCCCATCATCCACAAGCTCCCTACACTAGGACCTAGTACTCAAGGCATCCCATCATCCACAAGCTCCCTACACTAGGACCTAGTACTCAAGGTATCCCATCATCCACAAGCCCCCTACACTAGGCCTAGTACTCAAGGTATCCCATCATCCACAAGCTCCCTACACTAGGACCTAGTACTCAAGGCATCCCATCATCCACAAGCTCCCTACACTAGGACCTAGTACTCAAGGTATCCCATCATCCACAAGCAGTAAAGGACACTAAAAGGCATTTCGTTACTAGCAGTTTATACTACAGGACTTGCAATACATTCTGCTGTGTAGCTTATCACTTAAACCCACCTCCTTACCACCTCTTGCATCCTCACACACACACACACACACACACACACACACACACACACACACACACACACACACACACACACACACACACACACACACACACACACACACTTGGGTGCCTAACCTGTAAATGTACTCTTCATACTGCGTCTTCCGTGTGCCCTGAAACGTCGAGTCCTCAGACCACATGGGAAACGACACCCAGGTGTCATTGAGCACCTCACGACACAAAGCCGAGCGTCCGGAACACTTGGGCTGCACGTAGGTCTTTGGGAGTGCACGATAACTGGCCCCATGACGCTTCAAACTGTTGAAGTCTACAAGAAATAAAATCATAAAATATTTTGAGAAACACATGAAGGGGTAAAAAACCATGTCAAACTTTACCCATTGGATGAGGTCATTGTCCACTTTGAAGATCAAACCACATTTGAATTGTGTGGGTTCAAAGTTTTGACCCTTTGTATGAACAAATCCCAACACTAGAGGCATTTCACAAGTTAACCTTACACTAAGAAAATAACAAATGCACTGAAAGATCTGGTAACCCACCTGGTGCACTGAAGGATCTGGCAACCCACCTAGCATGCAACTTCGCATCATCATTGAACAATTAAGGGTTTATTGCAAAAAGACGGGTATCATGTTTAAGTTTTAATTGATATTCAAACAAAATTACCACTAATGCTCCTGGATGATTGTACAATTAATATGGTAATATTATGTTGGACTTCTAATTTATTGCATAGATACTTTAATAAATGTTCTCAAAACCAAGGTGTTAATTTCATAACGCATTCACACTTTGCGCAGCATGGACAAGTCCGGCTGCATATACAAATCAAGTCCGGTTTATAGCCGGCTGCCCAGCGTGACAAGCATTAGCGCCTTGCGCGCGCACGACTCGTTTGCACGCATTAGCCTCTTTAATACCTTACTGGCTTCATATGGCTACCACAGCGTTCCTTTCATACAACTTAAGGTAGGCTATTCTGTGTGCGTTGCATACAGAAGTCCTGTTCTAAGGTGCAGCAGGGTCTTTTCTTTGTAAGGACATAAAAAGCTTCACTGGATTCATTGTTACAACTTTCGTTTAGCGCAATGCCAAGGGGGGGGCAGCGATTAGCACGTGTCTACATTAACGAGTCGTGCGCGCTAATGCGAATGCACTTGACGATCGAGTGTATTTGTGCGCTGACGTTCAGTGTGCTGGGTAACCCATACTTGAATTGTATATACAGCGAGACTTGTCCATGCTGGGTTAGCTGTGCAAACTACAAATACGTTATGAAATTATTTTCTTGGTTTCGAGTATCTATGCAACAAATTAAAAGTCCAACACAAATGTTACCATATTTTAATTGTACAATCATCCAGGAACACATTCGTTGCAACTTCGTTTAATTATATACTTTTTGGCAATTAACATGATACCCTTCTTTTTGCAATAATGCAAAGTTGGGTACAAGGGGGTGGGTTACCATATCCTTCAGTGCATTTACCGTACGAATAAGCCCCCCCCCCCCCCCCCCCCTCCGCCCCCAACAATAAAAAATAGCTCGTGTTTAACGTTAGTATCTTCGTATTTGCGAACGCTTCTGCGTATCTTTTTTCATAATCATGTACGGGTACCATTTTTGTTTCTGAAATGCTGAATATGTTTGAAGAGACTTCGAGATGCGCACGTTGAAACACAATCCATTTTTTATTGTTGTGGGCGGAGGGGGGGGGGAGCTCGTGGTACTTTACGGTATTATTTTCTTACTGTAAGGATTGAGTTATAGAGAGAAACGCCCCCAACGTTGTGATTTGGGGTCAAAACTTTGAACCCACACAATTCAAAAGTGGTTTGATCTTTGGATAAGTATCAAAGTCACCCCTAGAAACTCTCAAATAGAATAAAAAATAGAATAAAAAACTTTAACTTAAAATATCGTGAAAACCACGTTTTCTTTGAGACATCCAGTGCACAGATATTGTATACAGCATCACACTACAGATAGAATCCCAAACAAAATGTTAAGAGCGAAAGCTGTAGCGGAACTAAGGCAGGTGCGATTGCGGGGATACATAAATGGTAAAAATTTGTAGCTTTATTCTATGCAATAGAATAAAATAGAGGTGGACGCTAGTATAATTTATGCTTTCAAAGTGTAAGTGGCTTAACTGAAATGAGATTTATAGAAATAGCTGTTCAGCATTGGGTAATAATCACGCAGTATGTAGAATAACACGCTCAGCTATTATCCCTAGAAACCTGCAAATAGAATAAAAAATAGAATAAAATTTTTCTAGGGCTAAGTGACCTCATAAAATTTGTAGAGGATTTGACCTTTGTTTATTTATTGACCTGACATGATTTCACCCGACTAAATTAAAGGGTCCTAACCACAGACAAACAGCTATTCAATCGCAGAGCTGCTCTGGCTGGTCATGGCTATATTCTGTGATGGCATCACTGACATCAACCTTAACCTACAAGCGCTGAAAACTACCCAACGTTTGCATTAGGCTCACCTTACGCAGGGTGCACCTAAGCTACGTGTAATACGAAGGAGTGGGGCATGCAATACAAAGGGGTGGGGCATGTAATACAAAGGGGCGGGGCATGTAATACAAAGGGGCGGGGCATGCAATACAAAGGGGTGGGTCATGCAATGCAAAGGGGTGGGGCATGCAATACAAAGGGGTGGGTCCCATGACGAGCTCAGACATCATTAGAGAACATCTAGGGACCTAACGCTTGTAGTTTAATAATAACATCTAAGAGATTTTACATGTGGCCATTGGTTGACTGATATGCAAAAATACCATAACACTGGATATAAGAGGCCAACACCTGGTATTACACACAGGTAGTCAGATATGTGACAGTTGCATAGATACATTTACACATGACACATTAGTTGCATAGATACACTTACACATGACACATTAGTTGCATAGATACACTTACACATGACACATTAGTTGCATAGTACATGACACATTGCAACATAAGACACATGTGAGGTTACTTCTTTTGCGCTTCTAAAATAACATGCACGCTCATGTACACAGCACGCACGCACCTATCTCAGGTCCGAATTCATTGACCCTTTCCTTGTTAGGGTAAGGCTGTGCAGGCGATGAAATGGGAAATGAACCTGAGTGGTCTGGGTCCCTGAAGCCAAGAAGTGACTTGAAAGAGGAAAAGAGGTCTGGAAATTTGCTGTGGACACAAAATGAAACACAACAATGATTAGAAATGGAACAAGTGCCGAGATGACGGAAAGAACAAGAATACAGACATTAAGGATACACACACATCCCCCCCCCCCCCTCCCTCCCTCCAGCACACATAGAAAATGGTTGTGGTAAGCTTAGGGCCCTGCGTTGATGATTGGAACAGGGATCTACATTTTGTGGGTACAGAACAGGGACTTTTATCCTTGTGGGTACGGAACAAGGACCTTGTGGGTATGGAACAAGGACCTTGTAGGTATGGAACAAGGACCTTGTGGGTACGGAACAGGAGCCTATAATACTGAAGTGAGCGACCAGAGGGTTACAGGGGAGGAAAAATAGGACTGAGGCCAACAGTATAGTATGCAGAATTGATATAGTGTATTTCAGTAATCTATATCTAACACTAGAAGGCTGTAGCACAGTAGGCACACCTGCAGCACAACAGTGTGAACACACGCAAACAGGGCTTTTCGTGTAGAGAAGGGAGAGAATCGGGTTTACAAGAGAGGCAACCGCACACATAATGATTGTGACAGGTGCAATGACCAAAGAATATTTGTGTTTTAGTGTCTTGTGATGCGTGTGCATAAATCATTCTGTGATGTTAAAAATACAAACAATGATACAGCCATCATCCACACACCCCAGGAATGGAGTCACGAGTTGCACCAGTTCACTTCTTGTGACTATCTCCTCGTTGAAAAGGATCAAACATCGCAGGAAGTTGTCATACACCTCCTGGTTTCTCAGCGCTTTGTGAATCTGAAAAGTGGAATAAACATTAATATTATAATACAAACGAGCCACTGTGTTATGCAGCTGCTGAGGTCACTGTGTTATGCAGCTATTGAGGTCACTGTGTTATGCAGCTATTGAGGTCATTGTGTTATGCAGCTGCTGAGGTCACTGTGTTATGCAGCTATTGAGGTCACTGTGTTATGCAGCTATTGAGGTCACTGTGTTATGCAGCTATTGAGGTCACTGTGTTATGCAGCTGCTGAGGTCACTGTGTTATGCAGCTATTGAGGTCACTGTGTTATGCAGCTATTGAGGTCATTGTGTTATGCAGCTCGTGTTATGCAGCTATTGAGGTCACTGTGTTATGCAGCTCATTGTGTTATGCAGCTCATTGTGTTATGCAGCTATTGAGGTCACTGTGTTATGCAGCTATTTAGGTCACTGTGTTATGCAGCTATTGAGGTCACTGTGTTATGCAGCTATTGAGGTCACTGTGTTATGCAGCTGCTGAGGTCACTGTGTTATGCAGCTATTGAGGTCACTGTGTTATGCAGCTGCTGAGGTCACTGTGTTATGCAGCTGCTGAGGCCACTGACACCATACTGTTAGGATATACCTAATTTCTTCAAGCATATGCCATGGCAACCAACCACAAATACATACATACATATATACATACATACATACATGTAATTGCAACATGAAAACCCATTGTGGGATGGTTGGGGAGAAATTCACATATCTGATTTAACTCTCTCGCGGGCAAAGGCAATTATTGCGGTGTGGTGCGGAATAAGCGTTTCCGCGTTACAGGAAAATGTCCTTTGTAAACAACTCCGCGAATTTGACAAGCCAAAAACTTTCCCTCTGAACATTGTGTTGTTGACTACAAAAAATGTTAACGATTTAGAAAAACAAAGTGGCTTTTGTACAGCAGCTGCGACACAATACTGTGCTCCTGCCCACGGAAGAGTTAATAATATACATGCACAAATATATCCAATAAGAAGCTAAACAACTGCACTCAAAACCTACTCATTCCCTTGCCAGCCGCAGCCCCCTCGAAACCTACTCATTCCCTTGCCAGCCCCAGCCCCCTCGCACAAATCGTTCTCCATACATGATTGTGCATACAGCAGTTGAATAAGTGGCCCACCTTATCAAAAAGTGCCAACTCCGCATAGTTTGTGTGCTTTCCAGCCTCAGCTAAGATGTCCTTCGCACTGTTCTTGGGTCTCTGCTGAAGTGCACAAAACAGACAAACACATATCTGAGTTCCTTGCCCTCATTCCAACAAACAAACTGCACATATGTGTGTATGCACAATCAAGGTCTACGTGCAACCATTAAAAATTCCTACTAATGAAATTAGGTTCATTTAATTAATCTTGCTGTTTGCACCAAACATTACAAGACACATGTACATAAAGGAATATTAATTAGCTTAAATCCTAAGTATTCATGATTTAAACTTTATGAAAGAGCATCGCAAAAGTGTCAAGGTGTAAAATCGAAGGCTCTTAGACCATGCCCATAATTCATACATGGTAAACACAGCGGTGGCTTCCAACTCGTTCATACAACGTTGCTGTAAACTGATTGATATGGAAGGGTAGTGCTTGTGGGATATATCAAACACGATCTTTGATTCATTATTGGTGCCTTAACGTTTTATGAATAATTTGATCACAATCAATTTAAAATATATCATGATCGAATGTAATATGAATATTACAGCAAACATCAGTATATATTAGATACTGCATCATAATTAATTTTCGAAACTCCAATACGCAATCCATAATCTTAAATTGTTATGAGGTTGTTACTTTAATCATCACATAACTCTAACCAAAAGAAAAAAAAAAGAATCGTATTTTTGTGTGCAATGTTATGTACACCCTTGTTAACCGACTGTCGTTACAGATATGTTGTTTCCCCGATCACAATTTTTTTTAATGGTGTGGAATACACAGCAAATAGTAGCCAACATGAAATAAACCCAGCACACTGCTCTACGTTGGGATGCAAAACCAATGCCACGAGTTCCACACACATGCCCCCATGCAAACATGTACACACACATATACACATATACATATACACATATACATATATATACACATATACATATACACATATACATATACACATATACATATACACACATACATATACACACATACATATACACACATACATTAACATATACAGACACACAATCACATGCCATTCGTTACCTCTCTCCCTCCACCTTGCCCTATTTTCCCTTGGTTCTGGGAGGAGCTGGAGCTCTGAGAACTCCTCCTTCCATGGAGGGGCTTCGACCCTTTACTGGCGGTACCAGTACCCACTGCAGCGGTGAGAGGAGGCCAATCTCAACACCAAGCACACACACACACACACACACACACACACACACACACACACACACACACACACACACACACACACACACACACACACACACACACACACACACACACACACACACACACACACACACACACACACACAGAGAGTGTGTGAGAACAAACGTACAGGATTGCTTCTTGGCAGGAGTGCTTCCGGAGACCAGCTGTGAGAAGACCAATACGATACATAAATACAAAACACCTGATGCATCATATAGTGTGTCACTAGCCTACAAAACACCTGATGCATCATATAGTGTGTCACTAGTCTACAAAACCAATTCCCAACACACAAAATGACAGTGTGAATGCAAAAGAGCACCAATAGATGGCAACGAGGGGAATCTAGGAGCATTACTGTTCCCCCCCCCCTCCCTCCCCTCCCCCATGTGAATGACGGTTGATGCTTACTGGGTTGGCACCAGTTGCATCAGGCAAGAACTGTCCAAATTCGGATAACAGATCCTCCTGATTTTGAAACAGCTTCGAAACTTGCGCATAGACTTCTGTCTCAGTGAGAGGCACAGCGTTGGGCTTTCCACCACCCTAATAAGACAAAGTGTCACAAGACCACCCTAATAAGGCAAAGTGTCACAAGACCACCCTAATAAGGCAAAGGTCAAACCTATAAGGCAAATGCACATGCATATACTACAGTACAAAGTGTCAAAATCAGTCTGTTGTTAGCCATAATGTAACCAAGGCAACTGAAAGGGGTAAATAATGAGCCACGTCACGCATATTCTGACAAGACCTAACAAGTGCAAGTATTAGAATTCAGAGAGGGGGGGGGGGGGGGGGGGGGGGAAACTAAGAAGAATTAAGAGTAAGGTACCTCCTTGATGAGTCTCTGCTCTTTCTGATATGTGTGCAATATCTCTAAGAATGCCTTGTAAATATCCGGGTGGTTCTGGAACCGGTTCTGCAGGCAAGAGAGAAACAGTTAATAAAGTGCAATCTCAAAGGTTATTAAACTGCAGTCTCAAAGGTTATTAAACTGCAGTCTCAAAGGTTATTAAACTGCAGTCTCCAATGACACATGTGGAACAGAACAGTTGAAGGTCATTCCATTTCCAACGTTTTATTTCTTCTATATGTGTGTCTCATAAACATATGTACATGTGTGTGCATTTGTATTCAATATTCAGGTTATAGGACAAATACTTTGGCTAATTCAAGGTGAGAAACTTTAACCACGCACTGGAAGACAAATTAGAAAAAAACATTCCTCGGTTCATGAACACGCAATTGAAATAAAAATTGGAAATTGGGGTGTTAAAGTGTTTGAACTTTTGTCTACATAAATTTCGTTACATCCTGATTGAAAGTGAAGAGTACATGGTGATTTAGGTCATAAAAACGCTTTGTATTGCATATTGTAAGAAAAGTTTTTTAAATGTTCTTTCATTCCAACAGCGAAAATACTTAAGACAGTAACGTTTGCAATGCATGTATCTAACTAAATTTAAAGTGGCATGTTTGGTTGGGAATGTTGAAGTTATAGAATCCAAACACAGTTGTTCTTGTCAAGTAGGTGATAATTTCTTTTTGTATAGAGCTAAGTAAACTGTTATCATAGCTTAGCAAGGACCAACAAAACATCAAATTGCGCGTTCATGAGCCAAGAAATGATTTGTTTGTTCCCATTTAAAAATTTGTCACCTTGAATTAGCCGAAGTATTTTCTTATAACCTTAATATTGAATACAAATGCACATGCTTATGTAAAAGAAAAAGAAAACATAGGTGGGAAGAAGTGTGTAGATTTGAAATGGAATGACACTAGAGCAGATCATTCAAGATTAGAAAACAATGTAGTAAGGCAAGACGGATGGAGTTGGAGAGTAAAGAGCAACACAAGGCTACATAGAAATGGTAGCAAATAGCAGTGAAATCACCTTTATCTTGTTCACATAGTTGATGGCATGGTTGAATTCCACTGGTTGATGAGGCTGCAACACATACATGTCAGCACATCTGGCAGCAGTTCCAAACTCCCACACCACTACCCTTCATTCCCCCCACAAGTGACTGCTCCCACACCACTACCACGCCCACCCTTCATTCCCCCCACAAGTGACTCTCCCACACCACTACCACGCCCACCCTTCATTCCCCCCACAAGTGACTGCTCCCACACCACTACCATGCCCACCCTTCAGTGACTGCTCCCACACCACTACCATGCACCCTTCATTCCTCCCACAAGTGACTGCAGTTGTGTTAATACACAAACCACTTCACATGTCAGATAACTGAACACATTTTCACCCTCACATGATGCACCCACATAACTGTATGCACACATACACACAACACACACACACACAAACACACATACACACAACACACACACAAGCACACACATACACACATGCACACATACACATACACACATACACACACACACACGCACACACACACACACGCACACACACACACGCACACACATACACAGTACTCTGCTGTAATACACAACCACTACACATATACACAACCACTACACATATCAGATAACCTAATACAATTTTGAAACACTGCACACTCACACGTGCACACATACACACTATGCATACACAGATATGCACACACACAACACACATACACTGCACACCCACATATGCACACACACAACACATTCAGCACCACATACACACACATATGCACACACACACAACAGTACACAAACAGCTTACAGTAGTCTGCTGTGGTGCAGGGCTGTGTGTAGAGTGTGAAGGAACAGGTGTATGAGAAGTGGTGCGTGACTGTGTGGCAGATGTAGCAGTGGTAGTGGAAGTGGGCTGAGGTGTGGTTGCTGCCTGCATTAGAGACTGGGCAGCAGACTGGGCAGCCTGCACAGGGTTGAAAGGAGGACGAGGAGAGAAGGAGGAGGAAAGGAGGCGGAGGAGGAGAGGAGGAGGAGGAGGAGGAGGAGGAGGAGGAGAGGAGGAGGAGGAGGAGGAGGAGGAGAGGAGGAAAGGAGGAGGTGGAGGAAAGGAGGAAGAGAAGGAGAGGAGGAGGGGGAGGGGAGAAGGGAAGGAGGAGTAGGAGGGGAGGAAAAGGAGGCCACAGTAGTAGTGACGAAGAAAACAAAACACTGTCACTTGTGAAAACAATCAAATTTCAAATGGGGCAAGAGAACCAAACAGCTAAATCAATGACATACATTGAAGTGGGGTGTTCCCTAGCAACATCACCCTCCCCACATACACTGTAACATTGTCACAATATCACCACGTCTCTCTCTGTCTCCCCGTTGATCCACTTCTCTCCACCATCCTTCGGGACCACTACACCCATCATGCTGCTAGGTCCACGTCGACGCTGTAGTGTTGCATGGCAATCCTCTGAAGGCTGTCCCCTTCTTCCTCCCCTCCTTCCCTCTCCTCCCTCACCCTCCCTCTCCTCTTCCTCCCTCTCCCAGCAGCAACGTTGTAATCCTCTGAAGGGCATGGGTGTGCTACTGATGTCCATCCCTCCCTCCCTCCCTTCCTCCCACCACCACACCCACCAGTGCAGCTGCCGCATTGGCACTGTTGTGTTGCATGGCTATCCTCTGGAGGGCATGGGTGTGCTGGGCTGGGCCACTGATGTCCCTCCCTCCCTTCCTTCCCCCCACCACCACACCCACCAGTGCAGCTGCCGCATTGGCACTGTTGTGTTGCATGGCTATCCTCTGGAGGGCATGGGTGTGCTGGGCTGGGCCACTGATGTCCCTCCCTCCCTTCCTTCCCCCCACCACCACACCCACCAGTGCAGCTGCCGCATTGGCACTGTTGTGTTGCATGGCTATCCTCTGGAGGGCATGGGTGTGCTGGGCTGGGCCACTGATGTTGATCTCGTTGTGATTGACCTCAATCTTGAAGCCGGGAGGGAGGAAGGTGTTGAAGCCAACAATGAGGTCTGGATGCCCTTTGAACAGGTTGGATACCCGGCTGATCACTCCAGGTGTGTCGATGCTATGTACAGGTGGGTGGATGGGGAGAGAGGGAGGGAGGGAGGGAGGGAGGGAGGGAGGGAGAGGGGAGGAAGGGGAAGGAGGGAGAGAGGGGAGGAAGGGAGAGGGAAGGGAGAGAGAGGAGGAAGGGAGAGAGGGGAACAGAGAATGAAAATATGTATTAATCTGCCACATCTAATGGCAAATATTTGTAGACTTGCCCACAGGTTAGGATAGTAAAATGCCCCCATAAAGAGTCTCCCAACTTTGTGAAGAGACACGTATCACGATGCAAATTCATGGTAGCCTCCTCCACGTAATAACAAGATAGTCCACTTTTTCCGTCTATCACACATAACATGTGAAGTCTATTGGTACCTACTTACACATGGACCTCTGACTGACAAACATAATTAGCCTATCTTTCAAAACGTCAGTTTCAAGACTGCAGACTTTTTTTGCTACCTAGTTTGGTCCATCTTCATGCAGAAAGATTCAACGCCCATTGTTGTGTTAAAACATGCAACAGGTTTCTTGAACAAAATAACAACAAAAGCTAAATTGAAATGTAATGAACCTTGATCAATTTTAAAATGTAGAAAGAAATATTTATTTACTAATGGAAACAAACAGACATGGGACCAGAAAATGAACAGGCATCTACTGGTGGTACCTACAACTGAACATCTACTGGTACCTACGATTGAACATCTACTGGTACCTACGATTGAACATCTACTGGTACCTACGATTGAACATCTACTGGTACCTACAACTGAACATCTACTGGTACCTACGATTGAACATCTACTGGTACCTACAACTGAAGATCTACTGGTACCTACAACTGCACATCTACTGGTACCTACAACTGAACATCTACTGGTCGTACCTACAACTGAATATCTACTGGTACCTATGATTGAACATCTACTGGTACCTATGATTGAACATCTACTGGTACCTACAACTGAACATCTACTGGTACCTACAACTGAACATCTACTGGTCGTACCTACAA
Source organism: Ephydatia muelleri (assembly GCA_013339895.1). Taxonomy (NCBI): domain Eukaryota; kingdom Metazoa; phylum Porifera; class Demospongiae; order Spongillida; family Spongillidae; genus Ephydatia; species Ephydatia muelleri. The sequence continues at coordinate 9,761,635 of JABACO010000010.1, read as the reverse complement.
CTGAACATCTACTGGTCATACCTACAACTGAACATCTACTGGTACCGATAACTGAACATCTACTGGTACCTATAACTGAACATCTACTGGTACCTACAACTGCACATCTACTGGTACCTACAACTGAACATCTACTGGTACCTACAACTGCACATCTACTGGTACCTACAACTGAACATCTACTGGTACCTACAACTGAACATCTACTGGTACCTACAACTGAACATCTACTGGTCATACCTACAACTGAACATCTACTGGTACCTACGATTGAACATCTACTGGTACCTACAACTGAACATCTACTGGTACCTACAACTGCACATCTACTGGTACCTACAACTGAACATCTACTGGTACCTACAACTGAACATCTAGTGGTACCTACAACCTGAACATCTACTGGTACCTACAACTGAACATCCACTGGTACCTACAACTGCACATCTACTGGTACCTACAATTGAACATCTTCAGCAGGGAGAGACCCTCCCACTAGAAGTGCTCACCTCTGGGACTTGAACTCCTTCATGATATCCAGGAAGTCATTGTAGACCTGTGGCTGGTTCCCAAACTGAAGCTTCACTTGATCAAGGTAAGACAGAGCATCTTCCACCTGCAGAGTACATACTTATTGAAATGTACTATCAAGTGCAATTTTCATGTGCTGGTAATCGCTGGTGGACTCCATCATAACAAGTGTATGTAAACTACTACTGCTTTAATACCATGGCAACAACGCCCACATGACAGACACAAACTCATAATATCGCTACATACAGTAAGGCTACACTGCAGTAACTGAACACATATCCACATGGAAACTCTCACAATATCCCAGCAGAATATAAGCACGCACGCACGCACGCACACGCACACACACACACACACACACACACACACACACACACACACACACACACACACACACACACACACACACACACACACACACACACACACACACACACACACACACACACACACACACACACACACACACACACACACCTTCAGTCTCTGAAACTGGCTTGAAGCAACAGCAGCTGCCTGCTGTTGTATAGTGGAGGTGGCAGGTGCAGTCCCCTGTGACTGTGACCCTGGACTAGATTGCTGGAAAACAGTGCCCACAACACAATACCAAGTTACATATATAACATCTTCATTCATTAGATACAAACAGCAACACTCACGCCGTGCACAGCCCGCCATTACCTGTGTTTGCGGCAGCGTTGTCTGCTGCAACGGCTGTAGGCAAAACACCACCGTGCAGAGTCGATAACACTACTTAGCTGAGCACTAATTAGAGTAACGCCTACCATTTGGGCGGCCATTCCAGCAGTTGTATTTGTTGCTGGTTGACTACTCCTACAAGGTTAGAGCAAGACCATTGCACACAGTGCAGTATATAAATGTAGCTATTGAACGTAATATTATGTTTGGTACTTCGTTCGTTAGCATTGCCCGGTGCGTTATTGTCAGCGTTGAACACAAAAGCTTTCGCACAAGCTCTCTCAAAGATATCCTCTCAAATTTTCAACTTACGCGGTTGAATTTGTTCCTTGTTGAGAAGATGAGCGAGGGAAGCTTACTAACGAATCCGCAACCTTTTGTGGTTCTGGTGTGACAGAAACAGAGATGGAATATCTTGCCTGTGGCTCAACCTTCTTCTGCGTTATTCCGACGCTTGGAAGCTCGTCCTCCGCTCTTCTCTGCATTTCTATACACACATAAACAAACTCCTTGTCTTATCGTTGCATATTCTATACAGTGCACACTCTCTCGTGGTGCACCGTACACTTTTACGTTACGCGCAATGATTAGTTATTAAAAATGTCGAAGTCACAAACTTTTTTATTACAAAAGAAAAGGCAGAATTCAAATGTTCTACTTGCGTAGAGATTCTACTCTCAGAATAGACAAATCAATGGTCTCAAACATGTTTTTTTGGGTTGATGCGGACGCAGGAATCTTGCATGTGAGGGGAGTGTCTAATATGAGAAGGGGTGGGAGGGGACCCCCCCCCCCCCCCCCCCTCCCGCCCAGCTAAGGTGTATTGAGGAGCGCTGTAAATTGCGCCACAGGGTCTGGGGCGGTGCGCCCCAGAAGCTAACGGTTTTCAAATTCGATGGTAACAAAATCGCTGAAAAGTCTATTTGGGACAGTGTCTAGCAATTAAATTGCGCTATTGGGAAGTGTTGCAAGATCGTTTGACTGCAAAGCTTCTCCATCAATATATAACGGTTCGCATCAATAATTGGACTATCGGTCATGAGAGTAATAGAGCACGAAATGTTTAGTTAGCCAGGGCGGCATTTCAATTCAAGCATTGCTCTTCCTTTGCTTGCCCTGGAAGATTTGAAAAACTAAAGGCATCACTTGTACACACTGCCATTGTGTTTTGCTATGTGCGTTCGGTGCGTGCTAACTCAGTAACTGAGAAGTGATGTTATTTCTCATTCTACTCAGCCAAAGGGGGAAATGGCAATCATGCTGATATATCTTTACTCAATTTATAGTAACCGCTTTGTGCGTTTCTTTATGAATCCTTATACAAATTCAATTCAGAAGGTCGTCTGCATTGAAATGTTATAATATAAATAATTATAGGTTACCAATAATCAAATTGGTGTAGAGCACGCATGCAAAGTCAGGTGGACGGACAATTGGATATACATGGCGTGGTGACGGGATGCATTGCATCATGTTAGAATCGCTTAATTATCGGATTTAATTAATCATAATTGTAGTGTATTCAGTGATGGCAACATTCTTCTGTTTATATCGTTCAATAAATCTTGGGCCTTCACAGATAGGTACAGGAAGTGTGTGCAACCACACACACACACACACACACACACACACACACACACACACACACACACACACACACACACACACACACACACACACACACACACACACACACACACACACACACACACACACACACACACACACACACACACACACACACACACACACACACACCAAAATTATACGTACTGTTTGCTGGTTTGTTTGTTTTCTTTATTTGGGGAGATAGTCTGGAGAGTCCGGAAGAATACGTTAATAAATATCGCACATGAGATAGTCCGGAAGAATACGTAAATAAATATTGTACATCACATGATCTCTGGCACATAGTGTTGCCGTTACGCTTTACGAGTCACAATGGAGAAAGCGGCCGTGCAGATGAAGAAAGTTGACCACCCCACGAGGTTAGTGTGATATATTTTTCACCCCCACCTATCTAAGCGTGCGCGATAGGCTTTAGTGGATTAGCGCAGAGCAGGCAACTGAAGTGTGTCACACCTTGGACTTAAACTTTGCGTGATATGTATTGGGTAGGGATGGCATGCAAAACTACTGTACAGTACAACCGGCCAGAAACATCATGTGACCGCACACCTACTAACAACGTTCCACCCAATGTGATATCCCATGTATCCATGTCTAAACGAAAACATACAAAGCTTGGACTATAGATGGTTCAGACGACCGTTTTAACTGGCCCGCAGGAGCAGCAAAGCACAAACACACATTATGATAATATATAATCTTTGGCATTTTGGACTGATGTGACGTTATCTGTACAGCGCGACTTGATGGGGGCGGGGTACAGATTTTGCAAGAGTCTCTTTGCACCAAACGTTTTCATTAGAATGGTTCGGGCAGACCAGGAGGACCGCCTTCAGTATTCCATTTAAGAAATCGTTACAGCCTTAATGGACGTAATGATTGTCATTCATCAGGGTGTAGGATGAAAGAGCCCATTACTAGAGGGTTGTAGGTGTCACGTGGCTGAGAGCACACTGTACACTGCTGACATCACACTGGTTAAATCTACTACATAGGTAAATGTACAAACCACGCACCACGCACAAACGATGCAATCCCTGACGACAACAGTATGGCATGCACCACGCACAAACGATGCAATCCCTGACGACAACAGTATGGTACGCACCACGCACAAATGATGCAATCCCTGACAACAACAGTATGGTACGCACCACGCACAATCCCTGACAACAACAGTACGCATGCAGGGTACAGCATGCAGGGTACAGCATGCAGGGTACAGCAGCATAAAATCAGGACCATTCCAGAACTGAGACTGCAATGGGAACTGACTACATTGATGAATCAACTGATGTATGGAGCCCAGGTGTGGGTCATCAACTCACTGGCCACTAAGCCCAGGTGTGGGTCATCAACTCACTGGCCACTAAGCCCAGGTGTGGGTCATCATACTCACAATCAGTGTTGCTGCTCTATGCAGAAATGATGGCTTGCTCAGAGTAGGCAGTGGCCATATGGTGCAATAGAGAAGCCTCCCTGCTCCGTGCAACAGAGTAGTCAGTGGCCATATGGCTTTTAACGTTGGAGGTATTCCTTAATAAAGGGGTGACGTTGGAGGTATTCCTTAATAAAGGGGTGACGTTGGAGGTATTCCTTAATAAAGGGGTGACGTTGGAGGTATTCCTTAATAAAGGGGTGACGTTGGAGGTATTCCTTAATAAAGGGGTGATGAGGGACCTTAGCAGTCCAGACCACTTGTAGTGGAGCGGTTTTCTGATAGTGCCATATGGCAATGTTCTTTCTCCTTGAGGGCTTCGTGGGGGTGGGGATGGGGAGTGTGGGGGTGGGGCAGGTGGGGGAGAATGTGGGGGTAGAGAGGGTGTGGGGTGGGGAGGGCTTTGTAGGGTGTGGAGGTGGAGAGGGTGGGGGAGGGGTTCTAAGGGGGTTGGCATCCTTTTATTGGCTGTAATTCAGTGTGGTTTTATTATGAAATCTGCTGTACTGTCTGTTTAGGCCATAGTGTATAGTACAATACAATGCCCATTCAATATTCAGACAATATTGATTTGATGTCCATGCAATGTCCAATTAACCCAGTGACAACAGCCTGTACTATTGTGGGTGTGGTGATGTGTAGGTGTGGTGATGATGTGTGGGCGTGGTGATGTGTGGGTGGGGTGATGTGTAGGTGTGGTGATGTGTGGGTGGGGGTGATGTGTAGGTGTGGTGAGGTGTAGGGTGTGGGTGTGATGTGGTGATGTGTAGGTGTGATGATGTGTGGGTGTGATGATGTGTAGGGTGTGATGATGTGTAGGGTGTGATGATGTGTAGGGTGTGATGATGTGTAGGGTGTGATGATGTGTTGGGTGTGATGCATGTGTCGGTGTGGTGATGTGTCGGTGTGGGATGTGTAGGGCTGTGATATGTTGCGGGTGTGCTGCTTGTGTGTCTGCTGTGTCGGGTGTGCTGCTTGTGAGTTTGTGGCTGTGTCGGGTGTGCTGTGTCGGGTGTGGTGCTGTGTGGGTGTTTGCTGTCTGTGTGGTGCTTCGAGTGTCGGGTGTGCTGTGTCTGTGCTGTGTCGGGTGTGGTGCTTTGTGGTGGCGTGTGCTGCTGTGTCGGTGTGCTGGTGTGTCGGGTGTGCTCTGTGTCGGGTGTGTTCCCGAATGTTGGTTGTCCCCATGTGCTGCACACATCCATATGGCCTTTTATAAGCATTTCACTGCCTCCCTTGTGTTCAGGTCTTTGCGGGGTTCTACCTTACGTCATCCCCTTGGTTTCTGTTAGCCCTGGTTCTCCTGTGCTGGCACCAGTGGGACTGCAACGTGTCATGGTCAAGCCAGCCAAGTCAGCAAGGTTGTCCACAGACCACCACCTCCTCTCAGAAGCCCCAAGGTGCAGAAGGCCACTCCTCCGCCCCACTGATCTCCCTGCCTTGCTCTCCAGTCTGACGTTTGATAACTATGGTGTAGTCCAGAGCACTGACAGCTATGTGTTTGGGGCCGGTGTATGTTGGCTACTTTGAGACCCAGAATGTGACGAATCCCTACACAAGCTGGGCCTACTACCCATTTGGCCCGAGTGCTTACTACCTGTTCCAAGACGTGGACGGTGTTCTTGTGACCCCGCCTTCTGGAATGAGGAGCAGTGTTCCTCTAGGAGGTGAGGATTCCTCTCTTGTTCTTCCCCATCCCTCCTCCCTCCTCCCTTCCCTACCTCTTCCTCACTATCTCCACCCTTCCTCACCCCTCCCCCACCCTCCTTCACCCTTCCCTAGCCCTCATCCCTCCTCCCCACCCTCCCTCCCCCTCCCCACCCTCCCTTCCCCCTCCCCCACCCTCCCTCCCACCCTCTCCTCCCCCTCCTCCACCCTCCCTTCCCCCTCCCTCCCTCCCCCACCCTCCCCCTCCCCACCCTCATTTGCATTTAATCTTGTTTCTACTTCACTTCTTGTATGATGTCATTGCTTGCTCCAGACGAGCTAAGGATTAAGCTCATTCACTGGAACATTCAGCTGCTTCTGTACAAATAAATCAATGAACAGAAAAATAATATAGATACAAGACAATCTCACATAGTGTTGTGCTACAGGAACGTAGACTCCAGCAGTTGTATTGCATGCACTGTGATTTGTTTCCCCAACAAATATACATACCCGTAGGAATGTTTCATAGTTGCGGTTTGTTTTAGCTTCCCAAATAATTTGCCCAGACAGATCAATTGTCATATCCCTTTCATGTGGAATATAATGACATCAGTGTTACAACGATCAAAGGGGCAGGAAGGTGTTGTACGATGAACAGAAAGGGAAACACTCTGCATCAGATCTCAATTTGTTCTGCATGTCTTGTGTCCAGGTATCTCCACTGGGTCGTTTGAGCTTCGTGCAGATGGGTCATTCCATGAGTGGACCATCTTCAACCAGTACCCTGCTGGCCCACCAAAGTTCCAAACCCTGGACAATACTTTTATGGGTCTCTATGTGAAGAGGGCATCAGGAAGCTCTGCCTCCTATGTCCTTCAGACCAGCCCAAGCGATGGACGTCTGCCTGGAGTACAAAGCCTCATGTATCAGGGTAAGAGAGTTTGTACTTGTGAGGTTTGAGTGCGTGAGTGTGTGTGTGTGTGTGTTGTGTGTGTGTTGTGTGTGTATGTGTGTGTGTGTGTGTGTGTGTGCGCGTAGGTGGAGCTGGAATAGAATCATTCCATTTAATGCACACCTCCCAACTGCAGGTGCCCACCCGATGTCCAAGCTGGTTGTCATGGACAGCAGGCTTCCAGTGACAGCCACCATATATGCCTACTCCAGGTACAAGGTTGGAGACATGAACACCTCGGCCACACCCGCTGTGGCCTTCACAGCAGTCCTGGAGAACCCTCTGAATGAGAACATCACTGCCTCGTTCATGTTCAACTTCCCTCACGGGATAGAGCCCCACACGCAGAGATCCTTCGAACAGATGCCGCCTAACAAGGAGGGACAGGAGACCACACCCCCAGTGGGGAAAGTCCTGGAAGGTGTGGTGGACCCGGTGACTTGCTTTGAGGCTTGTAACGCGGATCCGGTGTGCTCTTGTTGGAACTACGCTACAAGCAACCAAGCTTGCATCATTTATCCCTATGTGCTGCTCAATGGCTACATGGAAGGTGTATATGCTGGTGTTAAGGTGAGGAGGGGTTAATTGATGGTGGGGAGGGGTTAATTGATGGTGGGGAGGACTTGAGGTACTGTGTGTGTATGTGGCTTTGGTTGTGTATGATGTGATGTTCAGTGGTACACGCTATAGGAATATACATGTATGTATTTGTACATATTTGTGTCATGCATTATGCAAAGTGTTGGTTGTGTGCATCATATGCATGTGTGTGTGTGTGTGTGTGTGTGTGTGTGTGTGTGTGTGTGTCTGTATGTGTGTGCATCATATGCATGTGTGCAGAGCTGTGACGAATGGGACTCACAGTTAATTCAGCTAGAAAAGCATGGTAACAAAATCCGCTAATTCAGCTAACCAAACTTGAAAACCGCTACTTTTCCGCTAGTTCCGCTACCTTCCTCCTCCAACAGTCATTGTCAACATCCCAAAAAATTAATACGTTAAATTTCGTGTTTTGCGAATGTAACTCAATAATAATTAGTACTCCGCACGAATCGAATCAGTGCTGCATGCAAGTTCAAATATGCAGCAGTTCGAATCAACAATAACAAATATTGATTGGTCCCAATTTGGTCGTTGCAATTGAAGTTGAATTGGATTTGTGAATTAGCGGAAGTAGCGATTTTCAGAGCATGCCGCTAGTGGGCAATCATTGGCAGCTATTTTCGCTAACAAAAATTTCCTGCTCACGTCCGCTAGATTCGCTAGTAGACGCCGCTATGTCGCAGCTCTGCATGTGTGTGTGTGTGTGTGTGTGTGTGTGTGTGTGTGTGTGTGTGTGTGTGTGTGTGTGTGTGTGTGTGTGTGTGTGTGTGTGTGTGTGTGTGTGTGTGTGTGTGTGTGTGTGTGTGTGTGTGGGTATGTGGGTGTACTGTATGTGGTTTGTTACAATAGCCTCTGTGTTCAACTCCAACACTGCAGGGTTCCTGGCACACAAATAACCAATGTACTACTATGGACAGAGTGCCAACAAGCACCTCTGCCGGAGGGAACTTGTCCTTGTGTGCCTTCTCTTCGGACACCACGGTATGCACTTGGCTGTGCCCTGCCATGTGAATGTCACATGGCAGAAAACTGTGTGGACCATTTTGTGTATTTATTGCATGCAATTGTAGTACCGTACTGTGCCTATGTTAACCCTTTCCTCCCCCACCACCTGGTTCTTCCTGTGCCTATGTTAACCCCTTCCTTCCTCACCAAAAGGCTAAATTGTCCTTTGGATTGAACAATGATGTGGCCTCATTGTGGAAGGAGTTCTCGTCCTCTGGGTCATTTGGAATCCCCAAGGATGGGTACTTTGTGAATGGGGCAGCTGCTGGGACAGTGGAGCTTGGTCCTGGAGAGACCAAGGAAGTGACCATTGTTCTGGGATGGTATTTTCCCAACAGGGATTTCCTGGGGCTTCAGGAAGGTGAGTGTTGTGAGTGGGGAGTAGGAGGTATAGGTGATAAGAGAATGTGTGTGTTTGTGATAGGTGTGGGTGAGTGTGTGATAGGTGTCTGGATGATATGGCTATGTGTGGATGTTTTGTGAGTGTTAGGGGTTACATATATGTGTGTGTATGGTCCGAGTGTTTAGGGGAGTGGTGGTGACGTTGTCACATACATACATATGCCCACATCGTTGCTTCCTGGTACAGGGAACTTCTACGACCATTTGTTCAAAAGCTCTGTTGAGTCAGCCGAGAAGCTTGGAAGCAGTCGTGTTGAGGCCGTGTCGGACATTGCCAAGCTCCAGGAACCATTCTACACATCCACCATGCCCACGTACCTGCAAGATATGCTCATTAACAGCCTGTCCCACGTCCGGTGCGTACAATTCTATTTAAGGCACACCCATTTTTGACATTTGCAGCACCCCTGTTGAAATGCGCCATTAAAACTAGACATTTTGGGGGTTCCTCGACTCATGGAATTAGACCCACGCGAAATCAAGCTTTTACCTAAATGTTTGGAGAGGAGCTTGTGGTAGTTAGCTATTTATAGTACCTCCTATTCCACCACATGAAGCTGATTGATGGTTTACCCAATCCAAGTACTCTTCAGTCTTGTATCTAATTATCTTCATTGCCAAGGGCACTATGGAATGGTCATGTGATCTTCATTGCCAAGGGCACTATGGAATGGTCATGTGATCTTCATTGCCAAGGGCACTATGGATTGATCATGTGATCATGTGCATGCACTCAACAATTAACATTTTGAATGTACAAATTTTCGTGTATGCTTTTTACCCACGAAAAACAACAAACCCACAAAGATTTGTGCCCGTGGGAAATTCTATTTTTTACTGTACATGTACTGTGCAGTATGTCACCTTGCTGGCTTCTCTTTGCCACCTACATGTAGATGTCATGTTAGTAAGCAGTTTTTGTGTCAGCATCAAAAATATATGTATATTTGAATACGTAATAAATTCCTACTGACATATCTAAAGCATGCGATGCAGATTGTCTAGTTATATTGGTGCACATCTAGTTATTAGAATCTATTAAACATTGGTGCACATCTAGTTATTAGAATCTATTAAACACTGGTGCACATCTAGTTATTAGAATCTATTAAACACTGGTGCACATCTAGTTATTAGAATCTATTAAACACTGGTGCACATCTAGTTATTAAAATCTATTAAACACTGGTGCACATCTAGTTATTGGAATCTATTAAACACTGGTGCACATCTAGTTATTAAAATCTATTAAACACTGGTGCACATCTAGTTATTGGAATCTATACAACGCTGGTGCACATCTAGTTATTGGAATCTATACAACACTGGTGCACATCTAGTTATTAAAATCTGGTGCACATCTAGTTATTAAAATCTATACAACACTGGTGCACATCTAGTACCATTCTTGCTACATTGGGTTTAACTCATGCAGATTTCTCTGTCACAGTGTGTGTTTATATAACAGACTATTTATTGCATTGCTCCTTATGTCATTATAACCTCTTCTGCAAAATGTAGGTCAGCCTTCTGGTTGAGAGATGGTCGATGGAGGCAGTGGGAGTCGTTCGACTGTGTGGACATAGGTCAGTTAACAATGTGAAATGAGGGAGGGGAGAGGTTGGAGTCATGTGATCAATGGGGGAGGGGAGAGGTTGGAGTCATGTGATCAATGGGGGAGGGGAGAGGTTGGAGTCATGTGATCAATGGGGGAGGGGAGAGGTTGGAGTCATGTGATCAATGGGGGAGGGGAGAGGTTGGAGTCATGTGATCAATGGGGGAGGGGAGAGGTTGGAGTCATGTGATCAATGGGGGAGGGGAGAGGTTGGAGTCATGTGATCCTTCTTTCTTTTTGAGGTGTGGTGAGGGAAGGTGGGATAAGGAGGCGTGGTCAATTTAACTCCATATCTCCTCCCCAGACTCAGTCCACAACGATGGAGAACGTGACATTCCTTACATCATGCACTTCACAAATGCTGTCATCAGCAAGGTGGAGGGCTGGGCCAAGTCCCAACTTAGCGACGGAATGATCCAGGAGGCGTTGAGGCCCGGGTGTTTCCCAGGAATACCCCTAGTACCACAGGTATACTTTGCTTATGTGATACTATTTTAATTAATAAGTAACCATATTCACTGGTTCAATTACACTACCTTTGAATCATGCAGATCACATGATTTGTGGGCTAGTCAGTGTTGGATCACATGATTTGTGGGCTAGTCAGTGTTGGATCACATGATTTGTGGGCTAGTCAGTGTTGGATCACATGATTTGTGGGCTAGTCAGTGTTGGATCACATGATTTGTGGGCTAGTCAGTGTTGGATCACATGATTTGTGGGCTAGTCAGTGTTGGATCACATGATTTGTGGGCTAGTCAGTGTTGGATCACATGATTTGTGGGCTAGTCAGTGTTGGATCACATGATTTGTGGGCTAGTCAGTGTTGGATCACATGATTTGTGGGCTAGTCAGTGTTGGATCACATGATTTGTGGGCTAGTCAGTGTTGGATCACATGATTTATGGGCTAGTCAGTGTTGGATCACATGATTTGTGGCTAGTGCATTCAGTACAGTATAAACTTGTACGAATGTTCAAGCCAAACAATAGTTAATATGAAATGAATGCTCTTCTGTTACTAAATTATAATTATGAATTAAAAATGTACTGTGAAGCAAATATATGCACGTGTAAATGTTTTGTACAGCACTATGATCTACTTGTTATACTATTTATCGTGGAAGTTTATTTTTATGAGAAAGTTAAGACACAAATACTTTCATTGTTTGTTTGTAGAAGGTGGATGCCCCAGGGGGCAGGGCCATGTCTGATGTCACCTCCATGTTCATCACCTACCTCCTGGAGCTCTACACCTGGTCCAACGATAGCTACACGCGCAACCTGATCAAGGAGCTGTGGCCCGTCACGAAGCTAGCAGCTCAGTGGCAGATGAATGTGACTATTGACTATCTGCCCACTTGCTTGGTTTGCACGTATGACATCCTGGACCTCGACCAGTACAAGTTCACCACTTTCAACTCTGCGTTTCACCTGCTGGCTATGAAGGCCGCTGAGTTACTTGCCTACGCAGCAGGTCAGTTGAGGTCACTTCTCGGCTGGATAATTGGCTATTCCATTTAATGAGCATATGAGGGGATGGAGGGCAGATCAGCTATGGTAGTTAGCTCTGGTATTATGATTAAGATAGCAATGACGCATAAAGCCATAGTGATAGTAGTTTGTGCAGGCACTTGAAAGTCAGGATTTACTTACACGTGCTCTTGATGAGTATTGATGGAACCTTAGCAAAGCTCCTGGGGAGGATGGGAGCTCCCCATTCTCCCTCTAGCTGAGGTGGGAGGGTACCAATAGCATCTCTTCCCCACCCACACTGACCAGTGGTGTTTCTCCCCACCTCCCACCTCCTCCAAAAACTTGGATCTGCTACTGCTTTAAAAACTAATTTTCGTTTGCACTCTTGAGGGTTAAAATTTTGTGTGTCAACATCTTAATGGGTAAATGGCTCCCACAAAGTATGTACATGCGACTAAGCACTCACATGTGGTACCCTAGTGTGATAATGGGAGAAGAACCTCTCAGATCAGGTACACCATTGCTTGGTTTCACGTTGCATAATAGACCCAACCCACAACAAACTGTACTTCTAAGTGAAGTAAGAAGTTCAATTTTTCATTGCTCCAAGTTTGAATTATGTGGTATCCATGAAAAAAATTTATCCACAATGTTTACGGTAAGTGTCTACTTTGGTATTTCAAAGCAAGATCAGAGCACACTCTTCAATACTTCTATTGGAGTGCACTCTTCAATACTTCTATTGGAGCACACTCTTCAATACTTCTATTGGAACACACTCTTCAATACTTCTATTGGAGCACACTCTTCAATGCTTCTATTGGAGCACACTCTTCAATACTTCTATTGGAGCACACTCTTCAATACTTCTATTGGAGCACACTCTTCAATGCTTTTATTGGAGCACACTCTTCAATGCTTCTATTGGAGCACACTCTTCAATGCTTCTATTGGAACGTGTACAAAAGTTGGGCGCTCACCAGACACATTACTAGTTTAAAAACAAAGTCTGAAATTGAACTGAAAATATAAATAAGCATATTAGCCATGTCGTGTGGAACACATGTACATGTGTGAAGCTCAGAACTTTATTTAAAGCCTATCAGCATTCACATAGCTACAATGCTAATGTCCCTTGTCTGATCGGTGAGATACGCAGTGTGCTCTTTAATCTGTCTTTGCACATGTTCCTGCAGTATCACGGAACATTAACCCTCTCCATATCACGGAACATTAACCCTCTCCACATGTGTGTTAAAAAAATCTATATCGTGCAGACACACTGTTCGTTTCATATCTTCGTAGCATTACGTGTGTTCTTCTATTTACACAGGTGACAATGAATTTGCTGCCACTTGCCATGAAGCCTTCGTGAAGGGTCAGGTAGCCCTTGACCAGTATCTATGGAACGAGACTGCTCAGTACTACAACGCCTACACCCCAGAGTACTGTGGACAGGCCTCTGCAAGGCAAATCAAGAGTAGGAAGTGGTTCATGGAAGGGCAGAAGGAGAAAGTTGGTACAGAACTTAATACAACTGGTGCCATCATGGCTGACAGCTTCTATGCTCAGGTGTGCTCAGTTGAAAGAGACAATGCATATCATCGTACACACTTCTTCCATGGACCTTACACCTCTTCCCTCCATACCACTCCTCCTCTCTCCTCCTTCCCTCACACCATACCACTCCTCCCCTCTCCTTCCCTCACTCCATACCACTCCTCCTTCCCTCACTCCATACCACTCCTCCCCTCTCCTCCCCTCTCCTCCTTCCCTCACTCCATACCACTCCTCCCCTCTCCTCCTCTCTCCTCCTTCCCTCACTCCATACCACTCCTTCCCTCACTCCATACCACTCCTCCCCTCTCCTTCCCTCACTCCATACCACTCCTCTCCTTCCCTCACTCCATACCACTCCTCTCCTTCCCTCACTCCATACCACTCCCTCCCCTCTCCTCTCTTTATTCTTGTGTGTCCTCTCGCTAATTCCTCTGCTTTGCTTTCCCTTGTGTGTATCAGGTGTTGGCGTACTCTCTAGGCCTGGGCACCCTGGTGCAGAACGAGACGAGGTTGAGAATGCACGTGAAGGCAGAGCTTAAGTATAATGACTCACCTTGGGGACTTCTGGCTCTCACCAGTTAGTTGGCTCCTTCCCCATCTTCCTCTTGTCCTACCCTCACTCCCTCATCTTCCTCTTGTCCTACCCTCACTCCTTCATCTTCCTTTTGTCCTACCCTCACTTCCTCATCTTCCTCTTGTCCTACCCTCACTCCCTTATCCTCTTGTCCTACCCTCACTCCTTCATCCTCTCGTCCCTCACTCTATCCAGGAAGGGATGCAATCCCTGGCAATCCCTACGAGAATGCTGTTTGGTTGATGGCAAATCCTGACTGGGCAGTCCTGGCTCTAAACCTTCAGGAGGTGAGCAACAGCTTTTCCTTTTAGGAAGTTTAAATAACCATGCATTAGGAGTAGCACTTAATTTTGGTTAATAACCATGCATTAGGAGGAGCACTTAATAACCATGCATTAGGAGGAACACTTAATAACCATAATTAGGAGGAACACTTAATAACCATGCATTAGGAGGAACACTTAATAACCATGCGTTAGGAGGAACACTTAATAACCATACATTAGGAGGAACACTTAATAACCATACATTAGGAGGAGCACGTAACTTCCAATCAAACAAATGGGTGTACTTTTCAAACTATGCATTTTCAGAAGTACAGACGTTAAATATGTTGATTACTTCGAGGGTCATATAACAGAATCCAAACTACAAACTTAAATATGCTAGCTATCATATGGACCCCTAATGCTATCATATGGACCCCTAATGCTATCATATGGACCCCTAATGTGATGCATTACATCAATGCATTGTATCTAAGAAAATAAGAGGTGCATCTACACAAAAATAGAATAGTGGCTACTCATGCATCCATAACATATGGGAGTAGATGTATTTGCAGTGAATTGGTGTAAGGCAACCTGAGGAGTGGTCAGCAGTAGGGAGTGGTCAACAGTAGGTGTGGTCAGAAGTAGGGAGTGGTCAACAGTAGGTGTGGTCAGAAGTAGGGAGTGGTCAACAGTAGGTGTGGTCAGAAGTAGGGAGTGGTCAACAGTAGGTGTGGTCAGAAGTAGGGTGTGGCCAGGGTGTGGTCAGCAGTATGGAGTGGTCAGGTATGGTCAGCAGTAGGAGTGGTCAGCAATAGGGTGTGGTCAGCAATAGGGTGTGGTCAACAGTAGGGTGTGGTCAGCACCAGGGTGTGGTCAGCAATAGGGTGTGGTCAGCACTAGGGTGTGGTCAGCACTAGGGAGTGGTCTGGCGTTTTGTGATTAATTTACCATTTACTTTTTAAAAGTTCAGATGTTTGAAAAGAAATGTGTGTATTTTTGAAGCCATTTAATATTAATTAATTAATTTACAAAACTATTATGGAGTATTGTCTGGTAGTTTTATATGGGCGTATGAGCCCATCTCACATTCCTACAAAACCAAAGTGTGTAATAGTTTTGTGCACTCTGTAAGGCACTGAATTTTTGATTAGCCATACATTTCGATGCAAATGTTACATTTCTATTGCAGTACTGGAAATTTTATACTAGGTCCCTTTTCATGCAATGATCTCATATTTATGTACAATAATCAAACTTTATCCTAATACATATTTTCAGCCATGCCTTTGTCATACGTGTAACAGTATGCAACAGTGCACTGTATCCATAGAAATACGTGATCGTTTTTGAAAATGAGTGTTCGTTGTATTTCATGACGAAATCTTTACACTCGGTATCAGTGTTTGTAGCAGACATGCAACACACATGGCCATGTGACTGCTGATACAGAGCACATCACAAGGTATATAGCCAGGTTGGGCTGAACAATGAATTTAAAAAGCCCTCCAGAAATCCAGATGTCTGTTGAACTCTAGAAACTATTGTGCAATCAGCAGTAAAATTAGAAACAGACACCTTGACCATCGTATGATGTATAGACAACTATGGTGTTATTGTATAGGTTGTGTGACCGTGTCATCCATTTTTGTCCTCACATTCTTCTTTATTGCGACTGTACACCCATCCATTCCCCCCATACCCTCTTCCCATACCCTCTCCCCATACCCTCTCCCTTGTTCTCACTTTCTATCCTCTCGTCCTTTCAGGATCCCGAACTAGCTCTGTCTGTGGCCCAAAAGGCTCTTGACTACTGGAGATCTGTTGTCAATGACCAGTGGAACGTTGCTGGGCTCATTGGAGGCTACCATACTCCAGAGGATGGAGGGAGTGGTCAACCATACATGACCAGTCACTACGGGTTCTTCATGACAGCCTGGCACATCGTGTTTGCACTGTCAGGGCAGAATGCAAACATGACAGAGGGGTCGCTGACCTTTGCACCCAAGGTGTCTCCTCCGTTTTTGCTTCCTGTGATGCTGCCTGGAGTGTGGGGATACCTGGAGGCACAGGAGTTTGCACCCAAGCGTCCTGATGCGGGCTATGTCCAGTACACCCTGGGTCTTAACTTTGGCTCTGTCACACTCAAGCAGCTCAACATCAGTGGATGTGCAAACCCAATTGTTGAGCCTCTAACACTGAGAGCCGATGAGCTGGTTAAGTGGGAATGCAGCCTGTGAAGCTGCCGTGACTGAGAAAAAAAATGACAATACCGTTAATGGAGTGTGCATTTTAAAGATGCTTGTAGTGCTTTCTTTGTGTGCTCAATATATTGGTGAGGTATATAAACTATCTGCTTTTAAAGTAATGATTAAATGGACTTCCATGTTAACACCAATCTTTGTTTGAATCATAAAACTGTCACACGCCATTTGCAGCTTCCTGAACCTTTGCATGCCAAGACCATACGTGGAGTGATTAAAAAAAAATAACTCCTCGTACGAGAAGGTATGTTGGATGTAGATTAAAGAAGGAAGGATACTAGTAATTGATATAGCTGTTAACCAAGGTGGGTAAGATAGAAAGCCCTACATAGTGCGAACCCCACACTTCTTAATTTGACACTAGGCATCTTTCTAACCTTCTGTTACGAACACACCGATCATTTTACAGTGCCATTTTAACAAATTACCTTCACACGTGATATAAATTACTTGCTATACTACTGGGCATATCAATTTTAGCAATCCCAAGGCAGATCACTATATCGTTTGGAGTACGCTAGGCTATAGGCATGCACGCAATTAAATGAAACATAAATACAAAACAAAGGCTGCCGAAGGGTCCGGCTGAAAGGTGAATTAATATGGCATGCAATTATGCAGTCCTAACTGCATAGGACGTGCGTGACGTCACGTTTCCGTTACATGTTCGCTTCGAGTCTGCGAGCGAGCTGTTGAATTTCCTGGGACCGCTCATTGCCAGTTACGCGGAGGACATACAACAGTACAAATGCCTCCTTTGTATGTAGCAACATATACTGGTTTTTACCTACAGAACTGTTCTCTGAAACAAGGCATCGTTGGATCGTTGGCATGCAAGAGGCTTTTTTTTTTTTTTTTTCTTTCATGACGTATGTAATACACGGAATTGATACATTGTTTAACTTGCAATTGTTTCTTTTAATTCCTACAGATGCATTCGTCTAGCCTTCGCTGATGCAATAACTCCATCGAAGTTTAACTTCGATGGAGTTCAAAGGTAGTGTAATTGAACCAGTGAATATGGTTACTTAAGAGTAGTGTAATTAATAATTACACTACTCTTTCCATACCACAGAGCAGCAAGGTTGCTAAAGCGATCTTGTCCCGTCGAACGCTAATAGGACAAAATTAGTTTTAATTTGCTGAAAGAGTGTTCGCAACTGGTACAGCAATTGCAAGCAGTGCAGTGCAGAGATTCGGGAATACATCAGCTCGTGTGAATCAATATGGCGGACTTATATTGTGTGGCACTGACGTATGTCAGATTACGGAGCGATCACATGACACACGTTTGGAGATTTGGTAAACAATGCACCTCTATTATGAACTAGCATCCTGCAATCATAAACGCATCTTCCCCATTGAATTTCCGGCACAATGACGATGGTGAGCCGGCCATGAGAACTTATAATGTCTGGGTTTAGAAGTGTCACTGTTGCTAGATGATTGTCGTCGTTCATTTCGTTGATATTAATGTCTCTGATTCATTTCAGTGAGTGGATGTTTCAGACCTGAGTTTATCATCAGTCTTGAACTTGAACACAGCAGAAAAGTGCTTCATTCTCTACAGTGTATCTTCCTTCTTTTGCGATCCTGAGCTCCGCTACGTTTCATTCTCCGGGCCTCCCCCTATAACCGCCTGACACAGGAAAAAAAACTTATTGATTTTCAAATGATTTGTTGCTAACATTCTGTTACAGAATGTTAACATTCCTGTACCTGAATGTAAACATTCTGTAACAGAATGTTAGAACAATCATTTGAAAATCAATAAGTGATTCGACGCTCCTGTGTGACGATTGGATACCGTATATGTCCGTGATTAGAAACGATTATAAAAGCCGGTTGCATGCAGATGTCAAAAGGTGCCCGTTCGCGTTAACACGATAATCACATCTCTGGTCTATTTTGGCGCCCCTTAACCCTGCGCCTGGTTCCCCCCTCCCCCCCCCCCCCCCCCCCCCCCCCCCCCCCCCCCCCCCTCCCCTCGCTACGCCACTGAGGTTCCTACATGTACTAGGAAATTGAGTCCGGAATAATTCCGGCAACCACACCACTTGTGGGTTGAGCTTGATGCCAAATCCTCATTTAATTATTACTGTAACAAAAGCATCAATCAGGGAGTTTTACACTATGGAACAACACACACACACACACACACACACACACACACACACACACACACACACACACACACACACACACACACACAGCAGCTGCAATAATCATAATCATAGATTTAGAGTAAGTTGCCATAATTAGTCGATGTTATGCAAATGGATCGTTTCCGCGAAAAGGAACCTAACGCATGTTTTTTTTCAAGATTTGATACTCTAGAAGTCTGAAATGTTACGCACTGAGAATCGGAGTATCTGTCATGGAGTTGTAAGGCTCTGAATTAGCAGGCGTTACATTTCTATTGCGCGTACTGTTGGATAATGTATGCCTTTTCGCGGAAACGATCCAAAATGAAGAATTTATATACTTTACCATCTCTTGGGCTTGTAGTTTCTAAACTTCAAAGCCGCTAAAAGGCTAAATCTTGCAGCGTTAGAATGGAATTAATATTTTTATGAGCGATGAAAATATATTGACATTGATATGTGGGGTTCGTGAGCAATGGCTTGTGCGTTCGGTCGGAGATTAAAGTAATTCTTGCTCGAGCTATGATGTCGTAGTGGCCCGGGGTCCGTATCCATGTCCTCCCCTGTCGCCGAACTGCACTTGTCAGAGATCACTTAAGTGGAATAAGACCGGTTCTATTGGGGCCCGATCCCTGGGGGCGGCAACCCATCGATCTGGTTTATGTTGACTTGGTAGTGTCACTCAGCAGAAATTCGACGCCGCACACAACTTTACACCATCTCGGCGGGCGAAACAGAGAGGTGTATGAGTCGTGCCATGTCCTACCCCGCCGTGTCAGTTGTAGGGTAGTCTCGTACCCA
Source organism: Ephydatia muelleri (assembly GCA_013339895.1). Classification (NCBI taxonomy): domain Eukaryota; kingdom Metazoa; phylum Porifera; class Demospongiae; order Spongillida; family Spongillidae; genus Ephydatia; species Ephydatia muelleri. Next base: position 9,742,024 of record JABACO010000010.1, on the reverse strand, counting down.
GACCCAACTGTACGTAACGATGATCATCGCTTACAGTATGACATCACGTACAGAGGGTCTGGGAATAAAGTCGTGAGAAATGGTTCTTGGAATGTCGTTGGAATGTATATTGTTACATAATAGTTGTGTCGTCACAAATTCCGATACGTCACTAATTCAAAATCAATTATGGACTACTGCAAAGTGTGCCGTACTTCGGTCGCAAACGATAGATCTCGACGGCTACTACAAAATCACGCGTCTTGTAGGGAAGGGATAGCGGTACTGGTATGTCAGCTAGCTGTAGGCATTTGTGCAGAGGAAGCAGTAGGGGAATTCAGTTGTGGCTACGTATGCAAGAAGTGCTTCGATGCAGTCATAAAGTACCAGGCTAAAAAAAAAGCGTTCGCTGCGCTAGAGAAGGACCTGCTTGGTAAGCTATCTGCAAAGACGATGCAATCAGGTGAATGCAGAGGAGTCAAGCGTCCCCGCGTATCAGATTCAGCTTTATGACGAAAGGCTAAGTGTATGTGCACATGCATAGACTGCACATAGACGCCAGACTGATTGATGAGTGAGATAGATAAGGCTGTATGTGCATGTGTGTGTGATAATTAAGCAGCAGCTGAGCTGAATAGAACAGCTGCTGGGTCACCTTATGTGGTAATAATAAGACCATATGTGGTGAAAATCAAATAACCATCAAAGTTGCAACTAAGGGACTTACTTGGTCCTTCATTAGAGCCTTCAAAGACACGATCAGGGCAATGCTACCTACGTGTCTATACCGGGTGTCCACGAAAGAACGCAATGCTTTTGAACGGGAATAACATTTGATAGATTGCGTTCTTTCGTGGACACCCGGTACATATCGTCAAACGCAAAGATGGCATAGCACAAGGATTTTCCGCTCAGGGTTACAAACACATCCTTTCCTTCTAGGAATGATTTTATAGCCTTATACTGGTTTGGCCGAAGAGCGGAGTAGCCAAGCCTTTCTGATGCACGAGCTATAACACCGTCTATTAATAACGTTGACATTTCAATCACGCCGGACCTTTGGGTGTGGTTTCACAATTGGCATGCTAGAAATGCAATTAGCTGATGGCCAAAAGCATTGGAATGTCTACGTCACAGATCGCTGCAATTTGATTGGTGCAACAACATTCCGTCGCACTGGAACCATTTCTCACGACTTTATTCCCAGACCCTCTGTACGTGATGTCATACTGTAAGCGATGATCATCGTTACGTACAGTTGGGTCTGGGTACGAGACTAGTTGTAGGGGTTCACTCAGCCCCCATTTTCATCAGTTGCCTTTGAATCTTTTTATTATCGTCGCCTTGTTTATCAATAGTGCTGCATGCAAGCCTCCATTAGGGCGCTTTTTACGTATGAACAAAGGTGTTCTCTCATGATCTTATTACACACAGTAGCTGTTGTATCCTGTCTGGTATAGAATACAGAACGGTAGGCCTCTGTAGGGTGTTGAATCTTGCATGGATAGATGCACGCGGCGCCTTTTTCACTAGGAGACCAAATCCAACCACCCATTCCTCTGCCCAGTGAGCAACGTGTTCCTCCATTTGCAGCTTTGGTGATATAGAGCAGTCAGCCTGTGTCGTGCATCGTAAGATTGCAAGTTTAGGTGTGGTTAGATTGTACATGTGAACATACACTTGGTTGAAAAAGCCCTTATGGAACTTAACTTTGTACTGATTTCATTGATGGTAGGGCCAAGTGCAGGGGTGCAGGGCGCATTTCATCAGCAACCTGAACTATTGAGTTGCATAGTTCGCTGTAAACACCGTAAACTTGATACTTGTACTGTAGTATTTGTGTGGATGTGATTGCCAATGAAACCACAACCAAAGTATTGTTGCCTTTGAACATGCGTGAATTGCCATGATAAATGGCCCTCTCCCTTGATACAGTGTCCAGTAATTCACTTTACAATCTTTCTCATGTCTTCCTCACAAGCTACATGGCTATGCCAGAAGCCTTTAACCTTAATTACAACATCATTTCATGTCACCTTTGAAGCAGCCTAAGTTTTGCCTATGGCATCCAATACAAAGTGTTCATGACGTGGTGTGCTAGAGGGAATCCTCTTCCCTACTACCGAGGGAATCCTCTTCCCTACTACAGAGGGAATCTTCTTCCCTACTACAGAGGGAATCCTCTTCCCTACTACAGAGGGAATCCTCTTCCCTACTACCGAGGGAATCCTCTTCCCTACTACAGAGGTAATCTTCTTCCCTACTACAGAGGGAATCCTCTTCCCTACTACCGAGGGAATCCTCTTCCCTACTACTACCGAGGGAATCCTCTTCCCTACTACCAAGGGAGCTGCACACTACCTTACTGATGAAGAGGGCATGCACCCCTTGCTGAGGCACTGGCTATAAAGCTAGCATAGTGCCATCTTCACGTCATCTTCAGTTGGTGCAATACTGCACTCATGAGTGTCATAGTCACCTGCCCTTTATGCCCCTCTTCCTCCTCAGAAATTTGACCATTATTTCATTCAATAGATGAGGGTGCTGGCTTTATTCATGATGGTGTAGGTAGAGTGGCCATGAAGCAGCAAGGACACTTGACCTCACTGCAGCTGAACATCCTGAACCAGATTACTGTGCTGTTTTTGTGGACCAGTACCGACAAGGTAGCTCCAGTGGTTGGCACAAGAGCTAGCTGTATGAGACAGGACACTGCAATTGCTTCAAGATCGCTGGTGTTTGCAACTTGCTGATATAGTTCAAGTGATTTTTGTGTGGGAGGGGCAATCATCTTGATGGCAGCAATGATTTTGCTTGGCCCTATAGCTGCAGGTAACCCTTTGTGGGTGTGGGTTATGCAGTTCGTGGTGATGTTGGCTGTATTATGACTATTAGTTATAACATGTTGTCTCACCACCTAGTCCATAGAGTGTGCCTGCCACTCAAAAGGGAGGGTACTGACAGCATAACTATTATTCTGATGCTGTGCAGCAAAGACTTTTGTCCAACACTTGCTTGTGTGCAGCACCATGTGTTGATTCCAAATACAGATTGTAAATGGACTGCAAATACTTAATGCTTGTATGTGATCCTTGCCAGTGATTTCTTATTTGCTAAAGGCAGGCGACCACCACAGGAAAAAATGCGTCGAATCATTTATTGATGTTCACATTATTTGTTACTAACATTCTGTTACAGAATGTTTACATTCAGGTACAGGAATGCAAACATTCTGTAACAGAATGTTAGTAACAAATAATTTGAAAATCAATAAGTGATTCGACGCGTTTTTTTTCCTGTGCACACACCTCGCGAACTTTTTTTATGTGACCGTTCCATTCAAAGCCACCCTATTATATTTATTAATTAAATACGTGGCTCAAGTTCGTATTGTAAATAGTGGCGAGCATGAAATTTGTGCTAGAAGCTGACCTTCTGAAGTTTGTCGCTGTTTTCATAGCGCAACCACTACTTCGTCCCGCGTCTGTCACATAGAAGCAAAAAGACTTACGCCTAACGAGAGCTAACTCTCCGACATTATAATCGCTTCCGGATTCAGTGATAACAGCAAAAAATATAGCAGCTTTCAAGTCTGTGGTCTCCATTTGGTGGATTTGTCTCCATTCTGTAAACTTTACCCTTATGAATAGGCTTGTATAAGTGCATTGTAGCGAATGTCATCATATGCTATATTTTGGTGTATATATGTGCACTAAAATTTCAATGATAATAACTTTAATTGTAATATGTTTTCGAACTTAAGCATTTGGATAATAAGAGCGAATGCCAGAGCCATCCTCCAAAGACTATAGACTAAACTTGTGTTACTGATAATGCGAATTGTATTTGTACATGTGGCTAAGCTTAAGAATTTATTGATTTAAATTAATCAAATACACAATTTACACATATGCACACTTAAGAGGAATAATATTGTTACGAACAATTCATTATTTAATGAATAAATGATACAAGATAGAAATTAAAATGTTGCCTTGATTTTAGATACTAGTGTAATTAAATATTATAATCAGATCGATTTTTAGTACATAATACACTGCTAAAAACAAAGAGTGGATTTAATCTATTGAAGATTAAACCACAATCGTAAATTGATTAGATTAAATCGTTTTTGACTGTGGTTTAATCTTCAATAGATTAAATCTCACTCTTTGTTTTTTGCAGTGTATACTTGGTTTACAATTCCTCCACACTCTCCCGCCATTGGACGCCTGCACCTACGTTGGATTGGACAATGGAGCCAAACCACTTTCGGTTAGCAAAATTTTCAGTTATGTAACATCAATTAAAGCAAGGTGACCAGCTATGTATGGGTTATTTCTTGATGTCATTTCCAGTGAAATTGACCTTGCTGAAGCCGGTTCTCACTGTCACTTGTCATCACACATTTACGTATTCGTGTATCTTTATGTTAACGTCAATAAATGTGCCGCCGCTTGCGTAGTATGGCCCGCTAGCGGCATGCCTTTGCCTCGAATCACCATTGGGCAAAGGGGATGACTGAATATGGTTCCTTGCGTCATCCTGGAGAGAGATCTTGGTTCCATGGCAACTCTCAGCAGGGCCTGTGCAGCTTGTGTGTTCGGATATGCTCCAATAATGGTTAACAATTTACACTCCTCACAAAGGTGATGCAGAGTTTGATAGCACCAGTGTAACCTAAATATGGATGACAACTCAAAGTATCTCTTTACAAGCATTTGATGCTGTCTTCAATTTTAATTTTGCATAACGTATCCCAAAAAACATATCCCCCCCTCCAAAAAAAGAGCCATAGCAGTAAACAAATTGAAAGCAAAACCAAAGTGCAAACAACCAAACAAGAGTCCTCAACTCCATGGCAGGATGTGTTCAATTTTACACCTGTTTGTAGCCTCTCCTCTTTGACCAATGCTTAGCGAAGCAGATGCAAAAGCATACTATGAGAACAATTGCCAGGAGGCCTAGAATCGAGCCCACCACAATCCCGGCAATTGCACCCTTGGACAGAACAGGGAGATTGGATGGCGGCAGTACAGAAGTTGTTACCACGGGAACTGATGTAACACTAGATCTGCATTAAGGGAAGTATAATTTTATTGTTAACACATAAATAGAACAGGCTAACCTTGCTACATGAGAAGATGACACAGCAACTGTAGAAGATACAAGTGCAGAGGTTGGTGTGACTACTGGTACTGACTGCTCCTTCGTGGAAGTGGGTGTTGTGCTGGTAATGGTGGGTTGTGTTGATGAAACGATGAGCGTTTGTGTGGGTGTGGAAAATGCAGCCGTCGAAGAGGCGTTGTTAGGAGACTGATGCCAGCACTCTGTTCCTGGGGACCAGTCAGTGCTGATGTTGTAATCTGTAAATGAGATACACACACACACACACACACACACACACACACACACACACACACACAAGGTCACACTTCTTAGAAGTCACACAGAAAATAAGTGCACACATACTGCAGGACACGCCCACTGTGCCAGACGAGCAGTCTGTGATCCAGGATGAGTTCACAGGGTAGTCATAGCAATCAGTGAAGCATGGTTCTGATACACTGCAGTCCAAGTTCTTTAGCCATATGTCTCCAATCACTCTAGATAGCAGGACAGACAGCCTGGTCAAACTAGTTTTGAAGGCTAACTTGTACTTTCCCTTGAACCATGCAATATGAATCCAGTTACTGCATAATGACTTACAGCACACAATGATGCTTGCATCTAATGTGTTACGCTAGCAAAAGCATTGGTTACAAGTCCATTTCGATGCAGATACACACACACACACACACACACACACACACACACACACACACACACTATGGGGGCATCACTGCTGGAATACACAAATATAGGCAGAAATTCAACAACTGTAAATGACAAGATACAGTTGGTGCATGTGTATGTTTTTTGATTTTTCCGCAAACAGCATTGAGCTAATAAGACATGGAGGTTGTACTAGTGGCCATGCATATGCTAAAAAACCCTGACCTCCTGAATGAGGCCATTGTCTGTGCAGCCAAACTGTATGCACCAGTGTGTTGTTTCACTAGTACAACACTAGTGAGATCTATATCAACCAGTGGCTTCATGATTGACCAGTAGGAGAATACCTTCATTTGCTAATCCACCACTTGTAAAACCTTTTTGCTGTTATCAAGAATCTGATTAAAGAACGAAAAAGGCGCCTGCCTGGCAGGGCAGATTGGAACTGGCGACTTCCAGAATTAATTTGAGTGGCCATAAGACCCTTCCCTTGTTTCCATTACTTGCACATACATTTTCCTCATAAAACCCACTATCTGTCTCAAAATGTAACTTATCCCCACAACTGCGGGAGTGACAGGCAAACGCGTGTCCCAATTGCGCTGCAGGCTTACCCTCCAAGGCAAAAGTCTTTAAGAGAGCGAGATAACGCACACGCCTGCTTTTTTGTTGCTGTTTTTTTTTGTTGTTTTTTTTTGTCGAGGAGGGAGCCTATGCTGTTTTCTAGTCGTTAGATATTAAGGGCTGTGAATGCTTGACACTAACTGGCAAAATAGGCGTGTATCGTGCGTGGTATAAGTAGTGTGTTCTTCACAACAGTTGGCAACTTCTCCCTCCCCAGCTCGTCACGTGAGTAGGGTTTTCCCCCTGCTATACTAATGTCACCTGCAGGTACTGTCTAAAAAATGCGCAGGCAGCTGCTTTTATACCCTTGCAAACAGTAGACGCAGAGTCTTTCAGCAATAATACATGAGGTCATAACCCCCCCCCAAAATCAAAGTTTGCGTATTGTGTAGGGCAGTCCTTGTTTTGCTTTACCTTCTTGTTGGAGACTGTAAAGAGCAACTACCCACACATGAGGTGCTCTATCATCCCCACATGACGTGCTCTATCATCCCCACATGAGGTGCTCTATCATCCCCACATGAGGTGCTCTATCATCCCCACATGACGTGCTCTATCATCCCCACATGAGGTGCTCTATCATCCCCACATGACGTGCTCTATCATCCCCACAAGACGTGCTCTATCATCCCCACATGACGTGCTCTATCATCCCCACATGAGGTGCTCTATCACCCCCACATGAGGTGCTCTATCATCCCCACATGACGTGCTCTATCATCCCCACAAGACGTGCTCTATCATCCCCACATGACGTGCTCTATCATCCCCACATGAGGTGCTCTATCATCCCCACATGACGTGCTCTATCATCCCCACATGACGTGCTCTATCATCCCCACATGACGTGCTCTATCATCCCCACATGACGTGCTCTATCATCCCCACATGACATGCTCTATCATCCCCACATGACGTGCTCTATCATCCCCACACGACATGCTCTATCATCCCCACATGACGTGCTCTATCATCCCCACATGACGTGCTCTATCATCCCCACACGACGTGCTCTATCATCCCCACATGACGTGCTCTATCATCCCCACATGACATGCTCTATCATCCCCACATGACGTGCTCTATCATCCCCACATGACGTGCTCTATCATCCCCACATGAGGTGCTCTATCATCCCCACATGAGGTGCTCTATCATCCCCACATGAGGTGCTCTATCATCCCCACATGCACTGGAACCAATACCATGTCCCTACTACATCGGTATAAAGATTATTCTGGGGTCCCCAGATCTGTAACAAACCCTGTGCCATTCCTTCATTCACCTTCATCTACTCCTTAATTGCAACTACACCTTTCTCAAGCTGTACTACCCCCCACCCCCCCCCCCCCCCCCCCCCCCCCTACCCTTTAAGCAGTCCTCATGCCATAAAGCAAACTAATGATAGTGATCTGAACCTTGTAGCAACATGAGGACAGATCTCCAACCACAGCTTGCCTTGCTGGCTGGTGTCCATTGGAATCAGTGTAGCCCAGCTGCCTGCACACAGAGTCTGCCTCAGCCTTGGTGAAGTTGTCAGCACACACTGCTCCCCACTGCCCCTTGAGGTAGACCAGAAGCTCCCCAGCAGACTGGGAGGGTCCAATGAGACGCACGTAGCCTTCAAATGGGTTCTGCCATATCTGTGTTGAATCTAGAAGCAAGATTAAACAAATTATCAAAATCGAAGAATAGACTTTTACATTAAAAATATAGTTGTACCAAAAAACTTCGTTTAATGAAACAGTTTCCACAGATCCAATCAGTTTCAATCACCTTTATACTTCCATTAAAAAAAGTTAGACTTGTACTGATATAAACTATTCTCTTCCAACATGTTTGCCTGCTTTAACCTTTAAAGTCGTTCCCAGCACTAATGCTGATTATGTCCTATCACATGACCCTCACATGACCCTATACTTACTGCACTGGATGAATACATCGTGCCTGTGGTCACAGTAGTGGCACGGAGACTGACTCCACTGGCAGCGAAGCACGTGCAGCTCATCACCAGCGCAGTGCGGGCCGGCCAACCACACCGGCCCCCTAGCACAGGGGAATGATCCATGTGGTAGTTAGACGCAAGATAACGCTTTCTCGGTATTTTGATAGACTCGTACATGTACATGTTATCTACAATTGTGGCAACCCATTAGGGCTGTCCCAGATTTTCTTAATGCATTGTGGGCTGTCTAAACATTCTGCCGTCACTATTATCTCAGTCAGAACATGCACTCTAAAGGTCGTCTCCAGGGCACTGTAGGAGGAGGATGTGTAGTGAGGCGTAAGGGATTTCAAAGTGAGAAAATATAGACAGGACCGGGGTGGAGATGGAAGAGCGAGTCATGCACAGCCGCCATGCAATCGCCATTGGAAATTTGAAAACCACCACCACTGAAAAAGCAGTACTAATCTATGATCACATGCATATCCTCACACAAGACGCAATACACTTAACTGAGAACTAACGAGGTACCATGACTCAGATCGGACGCGGGCGCGGGAAACGAGCATGTTAACGAGCGCGGCAATAAAGGACGCGCATACACATAGCGGGCATCATGCGTGCATGCGGAGTGTTGGTACATACGTGCTGTTGACAGTGGAAACCCTGAAGTTCACGGCTCCCGAGTAGCCTAATTGATGACAAGCCACATCTGCAGCCCCCTTGCTGAAGTTGGCGTAACTGATAGTGCCCCACTGGCCTGACAGATATATCTTCAGAACCTTGTCTGAAGTGGAACTGTCTCCGTCGAGTTTGAGGTCTCCTGCGTTTTGCGCTTGGGCGACTACACGCGTCGTTCAACAGAGCATAGAATACATAAACGTGAAGCCAAGTGAATGAAGAACTGCTTACCTGAACCGTACAGAATGCATATGTATGTTATGAAGAGCACATGTGCCATAGTTGTGTGGAGGATTCTGACTATTTAGACTGCAGATTTTAGAACTTGCACGCTGTTATAAACGTGCCAATTAACGCAATGATGTTGATGATATGCTGTACGGCATGCATGCGCGTGACGCATCTACGCATGCGCGTGACGCATCTACGCATGTCTGGAGAGGCGGGAGTTGTGCGCAGAGCGAGGCGATGAGATAAGAGAATTCCAAATGTCTTTCGTGCTTTTGTGGAACAGCTGTGTACGCGATGCCACACTGTAAGCCGCTGTACAGCATTTCAGAATCACGTGATTCAGTTGCAATGATTCTGCACAGTTCAGTTATGAATCGGTGATAAGAAACGTTACATACACTACAGTTTCGCTCCAAAAACTTCGAAGCAAGCCCAGTCAAAGCTCGGACCGAAATGATGATCAATCGCACGTTAGTCTCGGTCCCAGACCCAAGGACGCAGCTGCGCGATGGATTACATCACCGCTACGCGTCGTGAAACTGGAATTCCTGCGTGCCAATCAAATTGCAGCGATGCACTAATTGCTTACTGCATGCCCGTAAGAGTACTATCGATTACGTCACCCAAAGGTATGTCGTACACATGCATCATGTTTAAGAATTCATGCATATGGCAGATACATGATTCTGTGTGGCTATACACTTAGTGGTCATAACTGCTGAAAATTTGAATGCATGTATTTATCTCCTTTACTTCTGTGGCTTCTCCCGTATGACTAAGGGAGTCTCAGTGCCCAGACCTTATTTCACAGCACCGGATGTATTACATCACCGGTACGTATTTTCACGTACTGGTGATGTAATACATCCGGTGCTGCGATATAAGGTCTGGGCACTTGAGACTAAGTATAGAAAGGCTATTTTGAATGCCTTTTGCAAGACTCACTCATTGTTCGCAGCTGTTATTGATGTTAGTCAATAGTGCAGTTGCATTGCTGGCTAATGTATTATCATGTGTGCAAATATTTACTTTTCTGTTTCAGAGCTCCAACCATAGCCTCCTTCTATTAGGATGATCCAGGTATGAGGAGATTGCAAACTTATCAGAGGACGAGGATGGGAAAGAGGATGTGGCCAAGGCGATGGAGGACGGGACGATATCTCCTATTATACTGAGACTGTAAACAGCAATGCTTGTGGTGTATGCTAGTTTAAGGTCTGGGAACGAGACTTTTGCACAGCTTCCATGATAACTGTATGTCCTTTGCGTGACAATTGTATGAACAAAAATCCATGAAACAAGTAACTAAAAACTTCTCAATGAGAAAGTTGGTGGTACAAGAGAATACTCTAAAGAAGTGGGGAGAGCAACAGAACTGGCAAGATGGCATATAATTTTTAAGTTGCTCCGCCACACAAGTGGATAGAGTCCTTCGTTAGCCTTCCCTATGAATTGCGATACTTGACGCGAGATAGATCAACAAATCATGACATTAGCATATCAACTTATTGTATTGCTCATGTGATTAGGTACCGCGTGTGCGCTGTTCCAAGTGCTGTAGTTTGTGCGATACGTGTGTTGGTCTGACATGAGGGGTCAGCCCCCCCCCCCCCCCCCCCCTCGAAGTGAGGTTTAACATTGTCCCTCTCAGCTCTCTGCTTCTGATTCCAACGTTATACATGATCTTGACGTGAAGTTATATCACATTAAACAAAATGAAACTAATACAACATCGCCATACACAGTGACCAAACTCGAGTTAGCTAGAAGCACAGAGGAGAAGAACAAGCAAAAGGACTACATCAGCCAACATGGAGGATGTTTTTTCAGTGCTTGGCTGGAACGAGCATCTAAAAACAACAAAGATGGTGGACATTTTAGAATATGAACACACACCATGCTTTCTTTGATAGCATAAAGAAAAAGGTGTAACTTGGGTAAGAACGGACTCTAACCCTGATTCCATCCTGCCTGGAATGGAACTCTAACCTAACCTTGATTTCAGCCTGCCTGGAATGGAAACCTAACTTAACCCTGATCCCAGCCTATCTAAATTAAGTTGTCTGAAAAGTTTAAACTTTAAATTCTGGGTCTCCTTACCAATGGGAATCATTAAACAAAGCAGAGCGTCTTCAGTAACAAAGATAAAGCACTCTATGACTATGTGTGTTGGGTACCCATATAGCTCAGCACACACAAACAGGACAAGGGAGAAGCGAGAGGAACATGGAGAGTAACGTGAGGGTACAGAGGTCCTACCTTGAGCTGCACCTTGGGTGAGCTAGCTGAACATAGCTTTATCTCTGTGCAGACCTTCGTGGGATCCTGAGAGAATAGACAAGTCAGCAACGGTCATAGCAACACTACAGGTCATACCGAGTCCTGGATCAAGAGGTTCCAGATATCCGGGAAGTAAGTGTCAACCAAACCAGTGCACTGCAATTAGAACACGCCATCCCATGAAGGTAAACATTAGTAAACACTTCATTACCCAACTCTCCTTCCCTCCAAACGAAATGAGAAGAAGAATATGATGTCAAAAAGCACACCCACACACAGTTCAACTGAATGTAATTGGCTTTGCAACAACCAACAGGTGCTATACTTTGTGTCAAGAAGTCCACTTCTGGGATGAGCCTAGATATGGTACAGGCTTGTCAGCTATACCTCTAATGTACGTACACCTACACCTACAGCTGACACTTCACGAGTCATACCTAATGTTCTTTGCCCCTCCAATGGCTTTACACATGGTCACTCCACAGCACCCAATCTTCCAAAGGACTTACCAATGATGCAACTGGTCCAAGGTCATTACACAGATTGCCGAGGGCTTTCAGTACTTCTTCCTGAAGACATCACCACAAAAGCAATGAATGATCCAGTCACCTTGGTAACCACACAAGATGCCACGCCCTCTCACCTCAGTCGCATTGTTCTCAATGTAACTGTCCGCAATCTTCACAATGGCTTCACAGATGGTGCACTCCAGAGCTCCATCCACCTTCCCTTCCTTTGGCTGGGGATGAGAAACCTGCAGTCAGATATTCAACTAAGTTATAACTGCATGATGTTTGGGGCACCATTTGGTACGGGAATGATTGTTTTCATGGAGGGGCTGGAGAATACATGAGATTGGGAGGAAGAGCCCATGGTGGTTCAGGACAAGGCAGCAAGGTCTGTACCCCTTCCCACCAATCTTTGTTCCATAGCGAATATTGAGGTGTGACCTCAAATAGAAGTTTGGCACATGATCAAACTGAGGCCTTTTATCACACATTCATTACTTATTGAGGAGAGTTAAAATAATAACTACAGTTCAGATAAAAGGATTGTGCAATTATTAATGCTAGTTATGCTGAGAAATAAGCAGGTGGGAATGAAGCAATGAGAATCCATTGTAAATGCCTTCCCAATATGCCATATAGGTACAGAGACACACACACATTGATATCCCATGTGCTCTAACCTTCAGTTCCTTAGCCTTTGTCTTCAGTGCACTGCACAGCCCAATCTCTGTGCACACTGTGGTGGGGTCCTGCAAAGCCAGCACATTCAACCCACTGAAAGTCAGAGGACACTACAGGTCATACCGTCTCCTGAATCAAGAGATTCCAGATGGCAGGGAAGTAGGTATCCACCAAGCCAGTGCACTGCAATTAGAATACAAAATAAAACCTCATCAATGATTTCACAAGTACCCATTTAGTACAGATAGGATATGATCAGTTGATCAAAACAATGCCACATCTATCATAAACAGCTCAAACAATCATTGTCCAATCAACAGCTCAACAGCAGTTCCTCATCACTCATAGGGCCTCATCTGTTTCTTCAACACATATGTTGATCATCATTCTGTAGCCATTACCTCACACATCCATTGGAAATAACCCACCCTCGTATAAATCTATCCTCATATAAATCTACCCTAGTATAAATCTATCCTCATATAAATCTACCCTAGTATAAATCTATCCTCATATAAATCTACCCTCGTATAAATCTACCCTCATATAAATCTACCCTCGTATAAATCTACCATGTGACCACTTCACAGGCTAAACATTTTGCCCATTCCAGACCACTTACCAGACTAGCAATAGGTCCAAGACTGTTGCACAAGTTCTCAAGTGCTGCCAGAGCTTCTTGCTGAAAGGGGACATAAGAGACAGTGACACAGGCATTAAAGACCACACCCACTCCCTCCCACCTCGGTCGCATTGTTCTCAACGTAACTGTCCACAATCTTCACAATGGCTTCACAGATGGTGCACTCCAGAGCTCCATCCACCTTCCCTTCCTTTGGCTTGGGATGAGAAACCTGCAGTCAGATATTCAACTAAGTTATAACTGCATGATGTTTGGGGCACCATTATAACTGCATGATGTTTGGGGCACCATTATAACTGCATGATGTTTGGGGCACCATTATAATTGCATGATGTTTGGGGGCACCATTATAATTGCATGATGTTTGGGGCACCATTATAACTGCATGATGTTTGGGGCACCATTATAACTGCATGATGTTTGGGGCACCTTATAATTGCATGATGTTTGGGGCACCATTTGGCAGGGAATGATTGGTATTAAAAAAGTATACACATGAGATTGGGGAGTTGGTAAAAAGAAATCAGTTCAATCTTTTGCCCGTAATGTGAATGTGTGGCCACAACTCGATAGAAGAAAATTGGTAAGAAGGTACAGCGTCCTTCCTGCCCTGTTCTGTCCCTCCATGGGCCCCTCCTATTGAAGTTGGTTAAAATAATAACCACATCTCAACTAGTAATAAACACCTCAACCAATAACTACCTCAACAAATAACCACCTCAACCAATAATAACCACACTTCAATTAGTAAGGATAAATGGATTGCTGTAATTATTAATGCTAGTTATGTTGGGGAATGAAGTGATGAAAATCTTTTTATACCTTCCCAATATGCCACATAGACACACACACCCATGCGCTCTAACCTTCAGTTCCTTAGCCTTTGTCTTCAGTGCACTGCACAACCCAATCTCTGTGCACACTGTGGTGGGGTCCTACAAAGCCAGCAAATCAACCCACTGAAAGTTGGTGAAAGTCAGAGGACACTACAGGTCATACCGTCTCCTGGATCAAGAGAGCCCAGATAGCAGGGAAGTAGGTATCCACCAAGCCAGTGCACTGCAATTAGAATACAAAATATAACCTCATCAATGATTTCACAAGTACCCATTTAGTACAAATGGGATATAATCAGATAATTAATGCACAGTTGATAAAAACAATGCCACATCCTATCATAAACAGCTCAAATAATCATTGTCCAATCAACAGCTCAACAGCAGTTCCTCATCACTCATCTGTTTCTTCAACACATATGTTGATCATCATTCTGCAGCCATTACCTCACACATCCATTGGAAATAACCCACCCTCGTATAAATCTACCCTCATATAAATCTACCCTCATATAAATCTACCCTCATATAAATCTACCCTCATATAAATCTACCCTCATATAAATCTACCCTCATATAAATCTACCCTCATATAAATCTACCCTCATATAAATCTACCCTCATATAAATCTACCCTCATATATATCTACCCTCATATAAATCTACCCTCGTATAAATCTACTCTCATATAAATCTACCTTCGTATAAATCTACCATGTGACCACTTCACAGGCTAAACATTTTGCCCATTCCAGACCACTTACCAGACTAGCAATAGGTCCAAGACTGTTGCACAAGTTCTCAAGTGCTGCCAGAGCTTCTTGCTGAAAGGGGACATAAGAGACAGTGACACAGGCATTAAAGACCACACCCACTCCCCCTCCCACCTCGGTCGCATTGTTCTCAACGTAACTGTCTGCAAGCTTCACAATGGCTTCACAGATGGTGCACTCCAGAGCTCCATCCACCTTCCCTTCCTTTGGCTTGGGATGAGAAACCTGCAGTCAGATATTCAACTAAGTTATAACTGCATGATGTTTGGGGCACCATTTGGTACGGGAATGATTGTTTTCATGGAGGGGCTGGAGAATACATGAGATTGGGAGGAAGGACCTATGGTGGTTCAGGACAAGGCAGCAAGGTCTGTACCCCTTCCCACCAATCTTTGTTCCATAGCGAATATTGAGGTGTGAACTCAAATAGAAGCTTGGCACATGATCGAACTGAGGCCTTTTATCACACATTCATTACTTATTGAGGAGAGTTAAAATAATAACTACAGTTCAATTAATACAGATAAAAGGATTGTGCAATTATTAATGCTAGTTATGCTGAGAAATAAGCAGGTGGAATGAAGCAATGAGAATCCATTGTAAATGCCTTCCCAATATGCCATATAGGTACAGAGACACACACACACACACATTGATATCCCATGCACTCTAACCTTCAGTTCCTTAGCCTTTGTCTTCAGTGCACTGCACAGCCCAATCTCTGTGCACACAGTGGTGGGGTCCTGCAAAGCCAGCACATTCAACCCACTGAAAGTTGGTGAACACTACAGGTCATACCGTCTCCTGGATCAAGAGATTCCAGATGGCAGGGAAGTAGGTATCCACCAAGCCAGTGCACTGCAATTAGAATACCTTTGACATCAGGAATTTGCAACCAAACATATATACACGCATGCTCTGATAACACTGG
The DNA here is from genome assembly GCA_013339895.1 of Ephydatia muelleri. NCBI lineage: Eukaryota > Metazoa > Porifera > Demospongiae > Spongillida > Spongillidae > Ephydatia > Ephydatia muelleri. Next base: position 9,726,136 of record JABACO010000010.1, on the reverse strand, counting down.
ACAATTAACACACGCTGGATCACAGTCCAACCAACAAATGCACTACACATTGTAAACAGCTCAACATATAATCATACCGTCAACTACGCAAGTCGAGAAGCTTCCTCCATAACCTTGACCCTACTACACCTCATATAATGGCCTTCATGCACAACGTAACCGATTATATGCGGAAGACACAGCTCTGGCAGTACAGCATGTACTCCACAACACTGCCAGTGGTTATGCGTATAGACGGCCGTAAACGAGTGATTGTTACCAACAGGGTCTGTGCGAAGTTAAATAGCTATATCTTACAGTTGTCATGTAGGGGAGGGATGCAGCACGTAATCTTCGAACCTGACACTGCACACTCAGAGCACATACATGCATGGCTACCAACACCTCACTACGTACGCTCAGTGTACAGTGACGCGCTACCAGCTACATACATAACTACGTATACATGCATGTATAGCTCAATCAGAGACAATACTAATGATCATCTCTAGCTCAAAAGTGATGACGCAGATCACAAGATCACAAAAAAAAGTCTCAATTCTCTATGAAATCTTCCACGCCATGCGGTACAGTACGGACATATTCTGATACCATATGGGCATGAAAAATGATAATATTACAATTTTGCGTATAATCGGTTAAATGGATCACATACTCAAATTTCCTTGTTTTCCCTTTGAGTTCATTGACACTGGTGACAACGTGATTAAAACTAGTTTACTTTCCCTGACGTTTCATTTATACTAAAGTACATATTTATTTAGTTTTCTGCTTTAGATTTGGATTTCAAGAGGGTATAGGCCGCATGTATTAGTGCATTATCCAAAATGATCAAAAAAGAGACTAAAATATGAAGTCAATTCCTTGAATGCACATGCCAAACAAAATATTCTCTAACCATTACCTCAAATCCACCCTTGTTACCACCTGCATTATATCATTGCTCAAATAAACAATTTGCCCACCCCAAATGAAACTAAACCAAACAACAGACCACTTACCAGAGTAGCAATAGGTCCAAGATCATTACACAAGTTCTCAAGTGCTGCCAGAACTTCTTGCTGAAAGGGGACATAAGAGACAGTGACACAGGCATTAAAGACCACACCCATTACCCCTCCCACCTCGGTCGCATTGTTCTCAATGTAACCGTCCGCAAGCTTCACAATGGCTTCACAGATGGTGCACTCCAGAGCTCCATCCACCTTCGCGCGGGGATCACTCCTCAAGGGAACCTGCGTAGCACACGCGCACGTGATAAAGTGGGGGTGGAGGGTGTGTGTTTCACCTTCCAAACGGAGGCGTGGCAATACTGGACCTGGTCACAGCTCTTGGCGTTCGACAAGCTGTGGCACCAAAACTCGGGCCCTTTCTTACAGTCTGGGTTGGCAATTGGGTTCGCAAAAGCTGTTCATGTGTTTGCGCGTGCGTGGAAGGAGAGTGAACATACTCACAATTTAGTAAGTCATTAAATTATCGTTATTAATGCTTATCGTGTATTGATGTTTATCATTATTGGTGTTTATCGCATCACATGACGATTAGGTAAACATCCATATAAGGAGCGTCACGCGCACGTTCCAGACGAGTATACGTGACCCCCCCCCCCTCCCCCCCCCCCCCCCCCCCCCAACTCCCCTAGCTGCTCCACCGAGCCCTCTTTAAACAAAAGCTTTTAAGAACGAACTTAAAAAATTTGTTCGGAGCATGTAGAGTACAACATAATTACAATTAATAAACAGCGAATTAGGGTGCTACTGCTGCTAAGCGATAGGGATTACCCGTGGTTCAGAGGCCATGCACGAGCAAAAGGCTTAACACGCATGCATCCACTACGTGCGTCCACAACGCAAACAGAAATTGCTTTTGACGAACCTACATGCGATAATCAAGCGCCCACCAGACGCCGTATTCTCAGTTTGCAAATGCAAAAAGGCACGCCGCACGCAAACTTACCGAGACACAAGCAGCTAAGCACAACTGCTAGCACCTTCGTCATCATCGTGAACGTGAATGCAAGCGGGTTGAATGAGAAATCGGTAGAGGATATTACGTGATATTACTGAACACGCATGCGCACTAGTTCACTCGTTACAAACGATGCACTCCTTTTTGAAAAGCAACGTAAAAATCAACACAGATGAGCTAAGCAGGCAAAATATCAAGCGAGAAATAAGATGCTTCGATGTGATATTTTGTCAATTATCCATCCTTTCACATCAACAGTTGACACAAGTTACCAAAAGTGCATTTTTCTCTGAATACATCACGTTAATATTCTTGACCAAAACAAAGAAGGCAATACAAGGACAAAAAGTAGCAAACAACAACAAGTTACAACGAAAAAAACAGCACACTGAAAGGAAGTCAGAAGATGCATTCAACACCTTGCCACCTTCTTCTAAATGGCCCCTCTAGTGAGACATCTGTGACTCCAAAGCACTGTTGGCCCATTCCGGGTGCACAGAGTTGATTTTGTCTACTATGGAGTTGACCTGGTAACAAACACCTTGGATACGCCTGTCCCATGATAGCAGCGTCTCTCGCTCTGTAAATAAAAGACACATGCCACAATGAGAAGGTCACATGCCGCAATGAGAAGGTCACATGCCACAATGAGAAGGTCACATGCCGCAATGAAAAGGTCACATGCTGCAATGAAAAGGTCACATGCCACACAGTGGAGGCTATGAAGGTACAGCACAGCATCAAGCCAGCTTCCCTGAATGACATACATTCTCAATTGACTCACTCCAATAAGCCTGCCAACTACAAGTATGGGACCTTTCCTACCCAATTCATCGAAAACTCTTTTAAAATGATTTTGGTTCACTATTTTACTTACAGTACTAAATTTAAACAGTAAAGCTGTATGACCAAAGCTTTGTAATCCTCACTACCAGCTGAGCAAAGTGGACATACTTTTAACACACAACAGATGACTGATCACCTGATCACCTGATCACCATGACCACTACACTCATGCACTGCCCAGACCCGCCTGTGTGGTTATGGTGTGGTCAGGGATAGCACAGAAAATTTGAATTCAATCATAACAACCATCACACTTTTTCAATTTGGGCATGCAGCCCAAGAATGAAGTCAGCTGATGTAAGTTATGCAAATAACATCTGGTGAACTGTGGAGTGAGTGCAATGCCAAGCAACGTGTGTGAGTGGTAGGGGGAGGAGTGTGTGAGTGGTAGGGGGAGGAGTGTGTGAGTGGTAGGGGAGGAGTGTGTGAGTGGTAGGGGGAGGAGTGTGTGAGTGGTAGGGGGAGGAGTGTGTGAGTGGTAGGGGAAGGAGTGTGTGAGTGGTAGGGGAAGGAGTTGGAATGGATCAACTCACTCTTGAGGTAGATGACACGATCAATCTGGTCAATGGAACCAACCATTCTCTTCTCAGCAATCATGCGTGCAGCAACTTTCTCTGCCTGCACAAGAGAATCAGAGAACACATTGTAGCTAATCAATTTGCTGAGGTACTTCGTGATGGGTGGGGTCATGGGATGGTTCCATGACAACCCTTATGAGGTACTTTGTGATGGGTGGGGTCATGGGATGGTTCCATGACAACCCTTAGAACCCACCATCCAGCCAAATCTTTGCTGAATGATATTTTCCCTTTTAGGGCAAGCAAGACTGTACTAAACCACTTAGCTAGCTATTGCTGAACAATATTAGATATTGAGTTGCAATACCAGCTGTAACAAAGCAGTACTTCATGAAATAAGAATGAATGCAAATTGTGACACCTGCCCATTAACTCATCACAAGACCTTATGACCTTCCATCCCAAATCCTATGACCACATAGGTTCACATGACTCACATGACACTTACATTCACGTGACCACATAGGGATTCACGTGACCACATAGGGATTCACATGACACATAGATTCACATGACCACATAATTTGCTGTGCACACTGTGATTTCGATTACAGTAAGGGTCAATCTTGCTGTAAACACCCACACATTGCATTATTCTATGTGCAAGCCTCCATGCCATTATTGTGAAGGAGCGACATGAACTCCTTCTTACAGCAAACACGTGACCACATGTAGCCTCCAACCACTACCATGCAACCCAAAGCCTGGCTATGTATGGACCACCCATGCAAAGGTCATTGCTTAGCAATCTCTGCAGACTAATACACCAAGACAACATGTAGAATTTACATGTAGAATTTACACCTCCATAGGTCTTCCAGTGTTGCAGCTATTGAGGGCACTTTGCATTTCCATCTTAGCACAGCTCTGGAGCCAAGGTGTATTATGTAGGAGGCTCCCACACTCCCCAAACTCCCTCCCTCCTCCCCACTTTCTCCCTTCCTCCTCCCTACACTCCCTTCCCTCCTTCCTGCCTCCCCACCCTCCTTCCCTCCTCCCCACACTCCTTCCACCTTCCCACCTCTACAGCTTTGCACTAAGCAAAAGATGATGGAAATAGTGTTGAACATGGCCCAGAAAATTTATCCCTTCAAAATACATCTTTAAAACTCCAATCTATTTATCCAACTGAGTTATATAAAACAGCCCTGATGTGTTTCTTTCACTGCTGACCTTAGCCATATATGGCTAGGGTTAATAGCCATATATGGCTAGGGTTAATAGCCATATATGGCTAGGGTTAATAGCCATATATGGCTAGGGTTAATAGCCATATATGGCTAGGGTTAATAGCCATATATGGCTAGGGTTAATAGCCATATGGCTAGGGTTAATAGCCATATATGGCTAGGGTTAATAGCCATATATGGCTAGGGTTAATAGCATGAGTTGGATAGAAGATATTGGCCAAGAAAGTGAGGATAATGGTGGTAAAGACCCTAGGCATATAGGGGCCACCCATCTTGACCCTAGGCATATAAGGACCACCCATCTTGACCCTAGGCATATAAGGACCACCCATCTTGACCCTAGGCATATAGGGACCACCCATCTTGACCCTAGGCATATAAGGACCACCCATCTTGACCCTAGGCATATAGGGACCACCCATCTTGACCCTAGGCATATAGGGACCACCCATCTTGACCCTAGGCATATAAGGACCACCCATCTTGACCCTAGGCATATAAGGACCACCCATCTTGACCCTAGGCATATAGGGACCACCCATCTTGACCCTAGGCATATAGGGACCACCCATCTTGACCCTAGGCATATAGGGACCACCCATCTTGGGCATTTTGTGATTCAAGAACAGTGAATTCATATTGGCCACACCCACTGAGCCATCCCAACCCCATTGGGAGAGGTGGAGAGGCTTGATGGTTAGGAGCCATTGGGAGAGGTGGAGAGGCTTGATGGTTAGGAGCCATTGGGAGAGGTGAGGAGGCTTGATGGTTAGGAACCATTGGGAGAGGTGGAGAGGCTTAACGATTAGGAACCATTGGGAAAGGTGGAGAGGCTTGATGGTTAGGAGCCATTGGGAGAGGAGGGGAGGCTTGATGATATTGGGAAAGTTGGAGAGGCTTGATGGTTAAGAGCCATTGGGAGAGGTGGGGAGGCTTGATGATTAGGAGCCATTGGGGAGAGGTGGGGAGGCTTGATGGTTAGGAGCCATTGGGAGAGGTGGGGAGGCTTGATGGTTAGGAGCCATTGGGAGAGGTGGAGAGGCTTGATGGTTAGGAGCCATTGGGAGAGGTGGGGAGGCTTGATGACTAGGAGCCATTGGGAGAGGTGGGGAGGCTTGATGGTTAGGAGCCATTGGGAGAGGTGGGGAGGCTTGATGGTTAGGAGCCATTGGGAGAGGTGGAGAGGCTTGATGGTTAGGAGCCATTGGGAGAGTTGGAGAGGCTTGATGGTTAGGAGCCATTGGGAGAGGTGGGGAGGCTTGATGGTTAGGAGCCATTGGGAGAGGGGGAGAGGCGCTTGATGATTAGGAGCCATTGGGAGAGGTGGAGAGGCTTGATGGTTAGGAGCCATTGGGAGACTTGGAGAGGCTTGATAGTTAGGAGCCATTGGGAAAGGTGGAGAGGCTTGATGGTTAGGAGCCATTGGGAGAGGGGGAGAGGCGCTTGATGATTAGGAGCCATTGGGAGAGGTGGGGAGGCTTGATGGTTAGGAGCCATTGGGAGAGGTGGGGAGGCTTGATGGTTAGGAGCAAGCTTATGCTCATAGCTACAAGACCATACTTTTCATCAACACTGATGAGGAGCTCTTAGCAACCGTTGATGAGGAACTCTTAGCAACCACTAACATTACTGCCTATTAAAGGTTGTTGCCAACTTAAGACAGCAACCATGCACCATCACAACACAACCACATTGCTGCTATTGAAACTCTGAAGTCCTGATTACTGCCTTATAAGGAGTTACTGCATACACAGGGTACATAGTCCTAGCTTCTTTTGTTGGGAGGGGAGGGGGGGGGGGGGGGGGGGGGGGTGTCTGCAGAGTACGTGCATTTCAAACCAATAGCAGCATCAAATGGATATAATTCTTGTGCCAGTGTAGGCATGCAGTGTGTGAGGCCACTGTGAAAGTATTGTTACACAAGAAAGGATTTTGAGTAGCACTAATACTTGTGTAGTTACGACAAACAGAGGAAGAAAGGGATGGAAGGAGGGAGAGAGGGGGGGAGGGAGGGAGGGGAGGAAGGGAGAGAGGGAGGGAGGGAGAGGGAGAGGGGGAGAGGGAGAGGTTAGGTAAAGTGAGAAGTGGATGAGAAACACATTCACACAAAAGTACCCAATGTTGCAACTAGTAATCTTACTTTCAATGGAGGAATCCCCAGTAATCTTCCCAACTCCTCAAATGATATGTTGTTGTAGAGCTTGCTTGCTGACAACATGTTGTGTTCAACCACAGCCAGATCCAAGATGGTGGAACCTGCCAACATGACAGACACACTAGCAGCCACGCAACCCCCTGCCTGCATCAATACCTTCCTGTGATTGCAAACATCTACCCCAAAGTTATGGTCTTGTATAATTACTCAACAGCTACAAGTCTCCAGACCACCACACAGCCACAGATGGATTAAAGTGTAGCAGTTATGTAATCCATCTGCACTGGGTGACGTTATGGGCAGTCTGGGAGCCAAAACTAGACACATATGCCCACAGAAAAAAATCGAACGTCATTCAACAACACTCACCATGCACACCACTACACCAATCACACCACGACCACCATCACACCACTACACCATCACCACCACACGGACAACCAGCTACACCCCTACACCAGTCACTCACCATCGACACCAGCACACTCACGACACCAGCACACCACGACACCAGGCACACCACGACACCAGCACACCATCGGACCCAGCACACCACGTACACCAGCACACCACGACCACCAGCTAACACCTCCATGACACCAGCCACACCAGCACACCACGACACCAGCACAACACACTATCCCAGCACAACCACGACACCAGCACCCAGGACACCAGCACACCACGACACCAGCACACCAGGACACCAGCACACCAGGACACCAGCACACCACGACACCAGACACCACGACCAGCACACCACGACACCAGCACACCACGACACCAGCACACCACGACACCAGACACCACTACACCAGCACACCACGACACCAGCACACGACGACACCAGCACACCAGACACCAGAAACCAGCACACCAGGACACCAGCACACCAACACCAGCACACCCACGACACCAGCACACCACGACACATCACACCACTACACCAGCACACCAGACACCAGCACACACGACACCACACACCACACCATCACACCATTACACCACACACATACACCAGCACACCAACACACACTACACCCAGCAACCACTACACCATCACACCAGACACCATCAACCACTACACCAGCACACCACCACACCACTACACCATCACACGACTACACCATCACACCACTACACCATCACACCACTACACCATCACACCATTACACCATCACACCACTACACCATCACACCACTACACCATTACACCATCACACGACTACACCATCACCATCACACCACTAGGATTGCAGGGAATGTCAAAACAGATAACTATATCTTTCCAGCACCAAGGCTACGTAGCTGACACACGATGAAACCTATATGTCACTGTCACATGACCATCACATGACCATCATGTGACCATCACAGACCCAACATATGGCTATAATGCTCCACACAGTTTTGCGCAATATTGAATCCTAATTACAGCCCACTCCTACCATCAGCTGTGATAGCTTTGTGGTGCACAGGTAGCTGTGCTGCAAAATCCTCCAACTCCATCACACGAATGATTCTTTCCAAGTACCTGTGCACACCACACAGAGAGAACACAATGGTCAATGGAAAGACAATATGGCTGTTTGGAGGGTTTAGACAATATGGCTGTTTGGAGGTTTAGACAATATGGCTGTTTGGAGGGTTTAGACAATATGGCTGTTTGGAGGGTTTAGACAATATGGCTGTTTGGAGGGTTTAGACAATATGGCTGTTTGGAGGGTTTAGACAATATGGCTGTTTGGAGGGTTTAGACAATACGGCTGTTTGGAGGGTTTAGACAATATGGCTGTTTGGAGGGTTTAGACAATATGGCTGTTCGGAGGATTTAGACAAACATTTCAATGGGTTGAACAGCTTGACAAATGACATGTTTGCACAGTGGTATACACGTAGCTGACCAGGACATTTTCGGATTACAGTATACAAATATGACCAACTTGTTTTTACCCAGATTTGTAATTAGGTGATACAAATTAATGTAAGTTATTCAGTAGAGTTAATAGGATATAATCAACTAAGATTAATTACATTTAACAGATTTATAAAAATTCCATTATTTTAATGAACTGATAGGTTTTAATCGCACCGTTATATTACTCTAAATAATGTAGGAATTAAATTAAATAATGGTCCCGAAATAGTTAATTAAAATCAAGGCAATAAAATCAAGATTCTTAAAACTTAATATATAGATAACAAACACAATTCATAATCATTAATGTATATCAGTTCAGATAGATAGGTTATCCGCAAATGAAAGGCAACTGCTTGGTACAGCCTGCTTTCTTGGACATGAACGAACATTGTGATCTTCTCCGCAGAAAGAACATTTCACAGCATTATATATTCTTATGCTGCATGTAGTGGGCTGGTAAGTCTACTTTGGTCTTCAACTCCTGTCTATGGTTAGTATACCCTGTACGACCAAGCTTGTAGCTAGATAACATAAAAAGAGCTTCGTCTAAACTTATCTCACTGCTAAGCATTTCCTTGTGGAACAACTTGAGACCTACTGCAGCTATAGGCCTGTCATGTATGTAATTCTCCCTAACAATTGAGTTGCTGTAAGTTTTTGCACATCTGCTTTCTCCTTCAATAGAGCAAAAAAAGCATCTGTTCTCCTTTTGGAATGACGAGGGCTCAGTGCATCGAGTGGAGCAATTGTGCTGGTACTTGCTTCATCTTGTTCTTTTTCGATCTCTTCCTGGTTCATCGATAACATCAGGTTTAAAAAACCATTCTTGCTGAAACTCCTTAAAGGATTTCTTTGTACTTTCGCTCTTCTACCGTTTATTTAATCTAGCCCATCTACTCCTAAGGCTGCGAAAGCGATACACCCATTGATTAAAACTTACAGGCTCGTTCACTATTCATCGTCTGGCAGCTTCCATGTTGCTTCTAAACTTCATCACATACCTTTCGAACGCTTCTTGATTGCTTATCCCTTGGTTGTCGGCCATAATTATAGCAAGTTATGCTGTGATTATTAACTTTTGTATCATAAGTCACTAGTGTTTATAGCGTTTTTATAAATCCAAACCTTGAAGCGGCAAGAAGCGGCACGTGTTAATAGGTAGGCATTTCATAGCAGAAGGCTTTTTCTCTACTACTTTGCTTGAGAAGACCACCCTTTTTCGCCCGTCTGTTCACTTAGGCACTTGCACGTGATTTTATTTATATTCCGTAACGAGTAATCTACTTAAAATTATGTAACGAGCTATGCATATGAAAATTATACCAGTACCTGTAAGAAGGGTTTAAGAATATATGTCTACTTTATTTACTTTCCATCACTCAAATTTTTTAATAACTATCAGTAGCACTAAAAACACAACAGTTTTACATATTTACCAGCTTTGAACCTGGCTATCAAGGCCAATATAAGGCATAATTTGAAGTTACAGCTCGAATTATGATAGTTTAGGGAGTTTGGAATAAAGTCTACAGGTTATATCCTGACCCCATGTCATGGTCTTAAACCACTGTGGTTTGTCACAACTCTGAGACATCTTCACTGCAGACAAGCAACCCCTACCTTCCCCTCCCCTCTGCTCTGGTATGGGAGGACACACCCCTCATGGGGAGGACCCACACCTCATGGAGAGGACCCACACCTCATGGGGAGGACCCACACCTCATGGGGAGGACAAACCCCTCATGGAGAGGACACACCCCTCATGGAGAGGACACACACCTCATGGGGAGGACACACACCTCATGGGGAGGACACACCCCTCATGGAGAGAACACACCCTCCTCCCATCAATATTGGGCAAGGGTTTGACCTGGCCTGCACATCCTGATTCCCAAAGTGATGAGAAAATTTTGCAAACTTGTGCGTTTGCAGGTTAAGACAAAACACAGCTAAGCTCTTAAAGGAATAAAGTAATGTATATGCAACCTTTTCACTGATGAAATATGAAGTTCACCTCATGACAAGCCCACCTCACACAATGGTACATCTTAGACTGAGTCCACAACTCACAAGTACATCTTACATGTCCATCATCCCCAAACACACACACAAACACACACACACACACACATACACACACACACATACACACATGCTCACATCTTCTCCAGGATCTTAAAGGCAGGCAGGTGTTGACATCGCTCATCCTTATACAAAGTGGCCAGCTGCTTTGAGCGTTGAAGGTCTCCTGTGACAGATAAGAAGCAGATAGCCAGAAGTTAAATAAAAGAGTTAAATAAATTATTAGACAAATAACAGAGTGTCTCCATACTTTCAGAACCAAAATGCGCTTGTTACAGATCATAAAATTGAAATTGACACGAATAGATATGAGCATTCTATATAGCTAGGTTGTGCAAGAGCAATACAAAGAAACAATAGTGGTGCCCATCATTCCACTGGTAGAGGTGCCCATCATTCCACTGGTAGAGGTGAAGAGTATTGTCAGAAACAAGAGGTTGCAGGGTTCGGTGCACTTAGGTTTGTGAAAATTGTATGAACTGCGACACTTGAAACATGTGTACATAAATCAAACAGGTAGGACACCCATTACCAGGTGAAAACGAAATGACAGAGATCACAAGCCTTGTACAGAAGCGGGGGGGGGGGGGGGAGGGGGGGGGGGGGGGGGGGGGGGGGGTACCGAAGAAACCTAAACACTCAACGACGTTCATCAAGAACATTTTTGGTCAGGTCCTAGAGCAGAAAAATCACCAGCTAGGTCAAATCAAACCAAAAGACATTCTCGTGATGTGAAGCAACACTTTAGGTAGAAGATGGCTCTATCTAGCGATCGCGTACTCCATAATAAAAGTCCACTAGCTCATGCACAGACAAACTAACTTGTCATATGGCTAGTCTCTAAACCTTATTTCGGTCGCAAACTGGTATTTTATGAGCATTGCACTTCGGTAGCCAACCTTTTTGCAGCAACAAGCACCAAAGGTCTCAGGGTCTTATACACCAAAGGTCTCAGGGTCTTATACACCAAAGGTCTCAGGGTCTTATACACCAAAGGTCTCAGCGTCTTATACACCAAAGGTCTCAGGGTCTTATACACCAAAGGTCTCAGGGTCTTATACACCAAAGGTCTCAGGGTCTTATACACCAAAGGTCTCAGGGTCTTATACACCAAAGCTCTCAGGGTCTTATACACCAAAGGTCTCAGGGTCTTATACACCAAAGGTCTCAGGGTCTTATACACCAAAGGTCTCAGGGTCTTATACACCAAAACTCTCAGGGTCTTATACACCAAAGGTCTCAGGGTCTTATACACCAAAGCTCTCAACACCAAAGGTGGTCTTATACACCAAAGGTCTCAGGGTCTTATACACCAAAGGTCTCAGGGTCTTATACACCAAAGGTCTCAGGGTCTTATACACCAAAGCTCTCAACACCAAAGGTGGTCTTATACACCAAAGGTCTCAGGGTCTTATACACCAAAGGTCTCAGGGTCTTATACACCAAAGGTCTCAGGGTCTTATACACCAAAGGTCTCAGGTCTTACACTCATTCAGGGGCATTCTAAACATCTCAGGGTCTTATATACCGAAGGTCTCAGGGTGTTACGAATGCACTCGTTTGGGGAAGTTCCAAAGGTCTCAGGGTCTTACGAATGCACTCGTTCAGGGGCATTCTAAACGTCTCAGGGTCACTTCTCCTGGTTTTGCTCTTTTAGGCCTGAAATTATGAAGACGATTAAATCAACCAGTTTTAATAGTTAAAAGATTACAAAACGGGTTATTAAAAGGTTAAATAAACTGCTATTAATAAGTTAAAATATTGGCTCCCAGCATTTAAAAAACAATTGCACCTCCAAGTCCAAGTGATCATATAAAAACTATGTCTACACACCACACACATATGAATATACACATACACACAAAAATACCTCACACACATGCTCACACATGCTCACACATGCACACACACACACACACACACGTGCACACACACATACACACACACACACCACACACACACACACACACACACACACACACACACACACGCACACACACGCACGCACGCACACACACACACACAGCCCAGAGAACCACACCCACCAGCCTGGGAAAGGATGGCACAGTTCATGGCACACTTAAGGGAGGTCAGCTGCTCTTCTGGGTGTATGGAGGGCTCGTAAGACAACTGGATGTACTGCCTGGCCGCACGACTGAACTGACGATGGAAGTCTGCCAAACGTGCAGTGCACACCTGTGTGTATGTGTGTGTGTGTATGTGTGTGTATGTGTGTGTGTGTGTGTATGTGTGTGTTTGTATGTGTGTGTGTGTGTGTTGTATGTGTGTGTGTGTGTATGTGTGTGTGTATGCGTGTGTGTGTGTGTGTATGTGTGTGTGTGCACATATGAGGTATTTTTGTACATACATATGTATATACATATGCGGATGTAAATGGTCTCCAATAACTGACTACCCACACCTCAGCGCAATGATGTGTGTGATCGTTAATTAACATGGTTATTAAAACTACGCAGACGCAGAACAAAAGATGGTGGAAATACTGATATGGGATAGAGGCAAGGGTGTAACAAGAATATGCAAAGATATACACATCATGCACAAAGGTGGACGGAGAGAATACAGGGATCACATTACCTTGTAGACAACGGTCAGGTCCTTGTTGGTGATTTCGTGTAGCAGCAGTGAAGCCCTCTTGATGTAGGTCTCTGCAGACACATGATCCTCCTCCTCCAGGTACAGTCGCGCTATCTTCAGGTAGATCTCCATCTTGAAATCAGAACTGTACACTCTGAAGGGAGGGAAAAGATAACAGAAGGGGAAGAGAAGGGGAGGGAGAGGAGAAAGGGAGGGGAGGGAGAGGTGGAGTAGGGGAGGGAGGAGAAAGGAGGGAGGGGAGGGGGAGGAGAAAGGAGAGAGGGGAGGGAGAGGAGAAAGAGGGAGGGGGAGAGGAGAAAGGAGGGGAGGGAGAGGAGAAAGGAGGGAGGGGAGGGGAGAGGAGAAAGGAGGGAGGGGGAGAGGAGAAAGGAGGGAGGGGAGGGAGAGGAGAAAGAAGGGAGGGGAGGAGAGGAGAAAGGAGGGAGGGGAGGGAGAGGAGAAAGGAGAGGGGGAGGAGAAAGGAGGGAGGGGAGGGAGAGGAGAAAGGAGGGAGGAGGAGAGGAGAAAGGAGGGAGGGGAGGGAGAGGAGAAAGGAGAGGGGGAGGAGAAAGGAGGGAGGGGTAGGGAGAGGAGAAAGGAGGGAGGGGGAGAAGAGAAAGGAGGGAGGGGAGGGAGGGAGAGGAGAAAGGAGGGGAGGAGAGGAGAAAGAAGGTAGGGGAGGGAGAGGAGAAAGGAGTAGGGGAGAGAGAGGAGGAGGGAGGGGAGGAGCAGGGGAGGGAGAGAACGGAGGGGAGGAATTGGGAGGGAGAGGAGAAAGGAGGGAGAGCAGAAAGGAGGGGAGGAATTGGGGAGGGAGAGGAGAAAGGAGGGAGGGGAGGGAGAGGAGAAAGGAAGGAGGGGAGGGAGAGGAGAAAGGAGGGAGGGGAGGGAGAGGAGAAAGGAGGGAGGGACAGAAAAAGGCGGAAGAGGTGATTTAGGATACGAGAGGAACGAAAGTATTAAACAAAGTAAGATGATTGCGAGCAGCTGTGTCTGCAAAAGCTGTGCTAACAAGCTATGCGTATGAGTGGTGTGTAGGGTCTTCAGAGATGACGATGTAATGCTTCTGTAGTATGCGATGCGTTAGACGCTAACCTATGACCGCTGTCCAATGGGATTTCACGCAGGATGGTAGCACTCTCGATCCATTGGTGTTCCTCCTCGTATATCTTAGCCAAAACTAACCGTATTTGGGTGGCCTGGGGATGAGAGATAGTTACACCCCCTCCTACACGTGGTCACACAATAAACAGCTCCGCCTCCTCGATTTAGCTAATGGAAATTAGTTGAGCGCTATACTAATTTCTATAGATGATATGCAGGCAGATGTGATGGTGTGTGGGGGTGTGATGGTGTGTTGTGTGGGTATGAGTGGTGATATGTAAGTAAATATGACATCACTACAATTAATTAATTAATACTGAATGCTCCAAACCATCGCTTCTTCTTATCACAGCAAATTCCTCGTTCAAACGTCACGCTTACTGTCCAAAAGCACCCACCCAGGGCACCATCTCAAATACCAGAGATAAATACGTTATAACCAACGTACATGTTCCTCGAAGGAAGCCGTTCTCTGCTGTATCTTCTTCAGAACCACCTGGCATACCTCCTTCACGACTCCCCTGTCGATCTGCCCTATCTGCTCGGTGAAGCGGCTCAGGACTGACCTGGCGCTCACCACCCACAGCCCCTCTGCGTCAACAACTGCCGTGCAAGTAATATACAACTTAACCCACAGGCGTTCTACCTCCACATACTACAGACATGCGCGCCGGCAGTCATCTTGCCAAATATCTCAAAATGAGGGCTCGGCTATATACACAAAACGAACTTTTACCTGCGTTAAGAAGGGCCTCTATCCCATCCTTGAGGTCTTGTACCGCCTTGCATTCTCTCAAGATTTGATCCAATACTTCGCAGTACTTCTCTCCAGCATTCTTCCCGGTTGGTTTTATGTTTTTCAGTTTTTCTTGTACTGCGGCTATGGAGGCCATTTTGATACTTTTCCACTGGTTAACAATTAATGGCCCACTAACTACGCATACTGCACACGTGCTTTAGCATGCGCTCGTACCCAGACCCAACACTATTTCGCGTTTGCTAGTTGAATCAACACCAGGGTAATGCGTAGTGAATAAGAAGTTTCACTTTCAGAGCTGGACATTTTCAATTCAATTGAAGACCACATGACAGGTACCATACTCAGTCATAGCCACTGTGGATGAGGTAGGAACCAAGGAAATAATAATATGCACTGAACAGAATGGAACATTCACGTACACAACGTAATCTGCAATCTGCCAGTTGCCTTCCAAGGTGAGAGGTCCATACTTCTTGACACCAGCATCAGTGATTGACACAACGTCATACTGCAAATGTACACATTTGTGTGCGTGAGAGGAGAGGGGAGGGGTGAGTTTGCGTGCAAATTTCCAATCCAAGTGCCCCACTTCAAGCAATAACATACATAACCTTTAACACATGTCCCACCCCCACCCCCACCACACACACCTTGTCATGAGCCCTGCAATCTCTGTAGTACAGAACTTTAAGGCATCTTTCAATCAGACTGAGAGCCTCTGCTTCACTCAAGGCTGGATTCTTCTCATACGCATCCCTCAGTAAAGGCTACACAAGATACCAAGACAAGAGAAGAGCTGGTTGTTCATGGCCATATCAACACCACCATCTCCACCACAAGCCCACCAATGGGAATGTGTACTAACTTGGGACATGTGAAGTCCAAAACCAGTTGCTAGCGTTGGAGACTCGTAGGCTATTCCACGCTCATCCACATAGCCAAGGAAACTGGGTGCGTGCATGTGTAATGTGCATGTGTGTGTGTGTGTGTGTGTGTGTGTGTGTGTGATATTCTTTCAAAGTAGTAGCAAGTGCAATGCAATCACTTGCGCTTGCATTTTTTATACACGGTCAATTTTGGCTCCACCCTAACACCTTTATAACCCTTGCAGGAATGGAAAGGTAGTCAAAATTGTGCCCAGATTCAGATTCAGTATAATTCCTATTTGAAAAACACGGGGTAATGTTGTTCTTTCTCGTGATGTCACCAGTTAACCATTTGCCCTCAATTGTGACATGTATGCATCATATGTGCTCTCCCATCATATGTGCTCTCCCATCATATGTGCTCTCCCATCATATGTGCTCTCCCATCATATGTGCTCTCCCATCATATGTGCTCTCCCATCATATGTGCTCTCCCATCATATGTGCTCTCCCATCATACGTGCTCTCCCAATCATACGTGCTCTCCCATCATATGTGCTCTCCCATCATATGTGCTCTCCCATCATATGTGCTCTCCCATCATATGTGCTCTTGTGCTCACCCATCATATGTGCTCTCCCATCATATGTGCTCTCTCATCATATGTGTTCTCTCATCATATGTGCTCTCCCATCATATGTGCTCTTGTGCTCACCCATCATATGTGCTCTCCCATCATATGTGCTCTCCCATCATATGTGCTCTCCCATCATATGTGCTCTCTCATCATACGTGCTCTCCCATCATATGTGCTCTCCATCATACATGCTCTCCCATCATACGTGCTCTCACAATGTCCGATGTCAGTGAGTGTGTTGCATAAGACAGTAACAAATTTATTTAAAATTATGGTTCTCCACACGTAAAGTAGCGTAGCAAACAGTGGCCACACCCCATTGTACAGTGTTGGGGGTAGACAAGCAGGACTTGAAAGTAATACTTTCACAATAGCATAACTGGAACCTCTGCATAAAGTGGTTCATACCATACACACACGCACACACACACACACACACACACACACACCTCCCACATTATTCACAGAGAGTGGTAACTCACGGAGTTCTATCCTCATAGCCACCCACAATCAGTTTGTTCCAAATTGGGTTGATCTTGGTCCTTCTGGCATACATGACCCGTGTTAGGTAGGAATAAATAGAATTGGGTGTGTAGTGGTGGCCATCACTGAGGGCATTTGACTTGACCCTATTTGTGACAAGAGAGTAGAGAAGGTGTATAGAAGACAAGTACAACATAAGCATTAGTCTCCAGCTATATTTTGTGCATACTTCCCATGTACACACATGTACACATACTTCCCATGTACACACATACTTCCCATGTACACACATATGTACACATACTTCCCATGTACACACATATGTACACATACTTCCCATGTACACACATATGTACACATACATACACCATAATACACACACCTTACATTACACATCTTACGTCAAAAAGTCCAGATTCCTTTCAATGTATTGGAAGTCTGCGTAGTCTCCAGAGGCCACTACCACACACTTATCAGTGACCTCTTTGTAACGACAGAGTGATCGCAACTTGGCCAGAGAGCCATATGATCCTATACGATGTGATTGTAATTTAGTGTTAAAGATAATAAAAGAGGGTGAGGAAGGGAGGGAAGGTGGAAGGGGGGGGGGGGGGGGGGGGTTACTCGCCAAGTGTGTCAGCTGCCAGCATCACACCATCAGCAAACGTGAAACCCAGGACTGATGTTCCCGTCACAGTTGGTTGCCTAGTGGGACGAAGGGGTCATGGCGAGTGCGTGTTGATAAAAAAAAATTTAAGCGAAGTGATATTGTATTTGTAATCTACACATATGGGACTCACAGTGTATGTTTGACTGGTAGCATCTGTTCTGGTCGAACCAGCATGCGGTTCGTGTCAGAGGAGTCTCTGTTCAAAAACAACGGCAGCATAGCACTTTCTGCATACGGATTAGGAACCCTGACTGCCATATTTCGCACGGCCTTCAAGAACGCGCAATATTTAGAACAAAGACGTTTACTTTGAGAGGGTTATTAATTCGGCATCACGTGAGGCGAGGATCGATTGCGCGCGCGAATTATTTCTTACAGAAGCGCAGATGGCCAGGGATAATAAACAGACAAAAAAACTCGTCAGTACAGTTTTAATTTCGCATCGGTTTCGATGTTTACCTACGTCGATGATAGCTTTTAAGAAAGCCATGAAATACAGTTTGCGCCTCAAGCCGAGGCAATTTCATATCTCGTTCCCAGACCCAATATACGCAGCTACTACAGCGCAGACCGTTCAGTTGGCAGACTAATGTACCTCTAGATGCGTAGCGGTGATAGAATCTATCCACAGCGGCGAAAAGTGAAAAGTTGGGTCTCAGACTAACCCCCCCCCCACCCCCCATACTCAAGAGAAATAATTTAATTACGTTACTGACTAACTCGTGCTGGTTTTGGGTCAAGGCTGTTCGGAAATGGACGAGCATGAACACCGACAAAAGGCCATCGACACTGCTAGAGTTAGTGAGAAGGAGGGAGGAGGGAAGGGAGGGTCGGTGTTCCAGGCGGCTAAGCAGCTGTTGTGTATGCCCCGATAATTCCCCGCCCAATCTCAGTTTCACGGATATTATTTTCACCAGTAACGTTATAAATGTGGACCCCAGGGGGCAGCTATGCTAGAAATGGAGGACCAAAGTAACCTTCCCGCACTGATGGAATCTCTCGAATGTAATACAGTGCTCCATTTTCACACCTTGAGGAGTGGAAATGGATCACCAGGGATCACCTGACCAATTCTCAACTGACACGGATGGTTTTTATCCATAGGAGGAGCTGCAGTCTCTCCAGTCTCTCCACGGGTCCCTGCTGGCGCTCAAGGAAATGCTCAAGTCCATCAATAAAGTGTGTTTCACTTTCAATGGCTTAGTGGGGAGGCATAGGGGAAGGGGAGGGGGAGGAGAGGGGAGGGTGATGGGAGGGGCAGTTGTGCTATTACCACTGTGAATGTTGGTTTCAGCTACCAGCAACATTTGTTGTTGTGTTGATATCTACTTCCCTCGTAGGATTACAACATGTTACCTCGAAGCTATCAAAAGCTGTCTGGTGGGTTTTCCTGTGTGATGATGTGCCTGTGTGCAGATGTGCCTGTGTGATGTGCCTGTGTGTTAATGTGCCTGTGTGCTGATGTACCTGTGTGCAGATGTGCCTATGTGATGGGCCTGTGTGATGGGCCTGTGTGTTGATGTGCCTGTGTGCTGATGTACCTGTGTGCAGATGTGCCTGTGTGATGTGCCTGTGTGGTGATGTGCCTGTGTGGTGATGTGCCTGTGTGGTGATGTGCCTGTGTGGTGATGTGCCTGTGTGGTGATGTGCCTGTGTGGTGATGTGCCTGTGTGGTGATGTGCCTGTGTGGGGTTGTGTACTAGTATGCTTTGTGTGAGGTATCATTGCATTGTGCATGAAAGGTGTACTGGTGGTACAGGGGCATGTATTGTGATGCATTTGGTCAGAATAATCTTATTTCGACACAGCTGCATAAGTAGTGTGGATGTGTGTGTTTATGGAGTATTTGTTGCATAAGTGTATGAGTGTGTGTATGAGTGTGTGTGTGTACAAATGTGTGTAGTGTGTATATGTGTGTGTGTGTGTGTGTGTGTGTGTGTGTGTGTGTGTGTGTGTGTGTGTGTGTGTGTGTACAAATGTGTGTAGTGTGTATATGTGTGTTGTCAGCGTCTGGCATAGGTCAATTTACAGTGCACCCTGAGGAATGTCAGACACTTTTAAGACATCTTACTAGTGCACTGTTCAGTACTACAATCCTTTTTCTTTGTACATCCCACTCTAATGCACTTTGGTACTACTAGTAATTTTGTTAACACAGGACGTCAATTCATTCCTATGGCAAATCTTTTTCAGAGTCCATGTCCATAGTACATGGGATTATGCGCTCTGAATTCAGCCACTGTTAGAAATGATTGCAGATTCCAGAGATTGAAGTTTGTATCTTTTAACATTGAATGGCTCAAAGAGCAAAAAAGAATAGAATTGTTATGTGGTCTTATTTTGGGGAGCACTTCAGACATCTGGTCATCCAGGATTGTCAAGTGTAGTACCTGCCAAGTGCTGAATCTCCCAGCATTAATTGAAGACTGTTTGGGGAGGGGGAGGGGCTGCCTTTGCCTATAAATACTCTGTGGAATAAATGTGCATTTAGTTGGTTAGAAACAAAATCAGAGTCTACATGTAAAATAAAAGACATTGCCCCCCCCCCCCCCCCCCCCCCCCCCCCCCCCCCCCCCCCCCCCCCCCCCCCCCCCCCCCCCCCCCCCCCCCCCCCCTTTACATGATGTACATAAATATTGAAATGAAATGCTCTAAGCTTAAGTGGCTGTAGAAGTGTCAATGATGGTCACACTACGCTATGAAATGTGAAACACATGCACATATGAAACATTTTGCCCTGCACACAGCATACCATACGAGCCCTGCACACAGCATACCATACGAGACCTGCACACAGCATGCCATACGAGCCCTGCACACAGCATGCCATACGAGCCCTGCACACAGCATTCCATACGAGCCCTGCACACAGCATGCCATACGAGCCCTGCACACAGCATGCCATACGAGCCCTGCACACAGCATGCCATACGAGCCCCGCACACAGCATACCATACGAGCCCTGCACACAGCATACCATACGAGCCCTGCACACAGCATGCCATACGAACCCTGCTTTTCTGATACCATTTGCACATTGTATGTGGCTACCATCAAGTTTGCCAATAGTCCAGGTCAAATGGTGTCTACATCTTGTTGAAGGGACAAAAGACAAGTACTGTCACAAATAGGAAGAATTGGGGGTTAGGGAGGGAGGGGGGAGGAGGGAGGGGGGGAATAAGAAATAGTGTACTTAGATGAACTACAATGTCATGCTTTGGACATTTGCATAGCATCATAATTTGGTGTTAACAAACATGCCATTAGGTCAAATGAATGCTGGCACCTTTGTGGGCTGGCACCTTTGTGGGCTGGCACCTTTGTGGGCTGGCACCTTTGTGGGCTGGCACCTTTGTGGGCTGGCACAAAGAGATGGAGGAATGGAATAAAACCTGTTGAAGTGCATACAGTAGTATTCATTGATGGTCTATAACCCTGGTCTGTGGTTGAATCTACGAGGTTAAAATCACAGTGACCCCGTTTGGCAGTACACAGGAATTTTTGATTTGTACTTTCCCTATTGTGACATCTGCCAATGGACAATAGCTGTACTGTTGTGCGTTTGCCCATTTGTATGTCACAGGTTATGACCCTATGGGTGCAAAGATGAGGGCAAGGGGTAAAAATACAATATTTTTAGACAATAGTAAGTTAGGTTGCCCCATACAGGGAAAGCTGTTTAAATATGATTATTGTTTCATGAGATAGTGATGTGCTTCTGTGAGGACTTACACACACACATGGATTTACCTGCAGAGCTCAACAGAACATGGCAAAGTATCGTTTCTGTCAACGAAACACCCTCAACAGAGGATATTCAGACTGCAGAGAAGTGATTGAGACATCACATGTAATTGGGAGCACATGCTAACACCACACACACACACACAAGCACACACACAAGCACACACACACATACACACACAAGCACACACACACACACAAGCACACACAAGCACACACACACACACACACACACACACACATAGCATCTTGTACTCCCATCTTCAGCCGCTGGTTTTGATGTATTGCCCATACACATTGCTACATTCTCGAATCCACAACTAGTCCTTGTGTATGGCATTTAATGTGTCATTCTGTAGTGTTGCAAGCAGATTAAACTCAACATCACTTTTTGTTTAATTTAAATTATTAAAACAGTACTAACAAGAGGCACATGTTCACGACTTAAGCTAACACAGCAGGATTAAGCACATCCAATGGAAGCCCCGCCCCCGCCCATGATAAGGGAGCTGTTATAGGACTGCCATGGAGGGCTGTGGTGACACAAGACTCATTGGGATGGCATGATACACAGCAATGAGTCCCTCCACAGGTAATGATGGTACACGTAACAGCCAATTCAGAGCATCATTGGCCGTGTTTCGTGCTTACAATATTCCATCATTACATCATGAAGTGTGTCGTAGCAGGTGACTTGCATGGTGGCCTAATGGATAACAATAGGAGGGATTGGGCAAAAGCTATAGCACAGGCTGTGGGCCAATCTAAGCCCAACCACCAATGTAGTGCAGCCTGGAATTCTGGGAAGATCCATTTGCTGGTTCTGAAAGCCTTGCACATGCTGAAATACCTCCACAACAAAATCAGGAGGTGTGGAATGGAATCAGGAGGTGTGGAATGGAATCAGGAGGTGTGGAATGGAATGATGCAGAGAAGTCCCACATTGATGAGAGGGAGTAGCAGAGACACTTGAGGGTCTGCAGTGCCAATGTTCTCTAACACACGTAGGAGCTTTTGGGTCTAATCTGTGCACAACAACATGGGTCCAAGCAAATCCCCCCATGCTGGACACTGATGAGATGATGCCAGACAGAAATGGGCAACACACTCATCACGAATTTCTCAAATCAATTTAGAGGGAAACGAGATATTCATCCTCTTCTAGTCACTGCAGTGTTAATTGATTTATTTAAGTTCCTTTTTTGCATGGGCAGTTTTATTAACAATAACCCTCAGTTCTTCATCATAGATGTATGTTTATAATGCCAATTAAACCCTTGTTTAAAAATCTGTTTTAAATAACTGCTGTTGCTAAATTATCCTCTGTAGTCCAACCGTATTCTTGTGCACTCATTACTTCCAATACTAGCAGCAAAGAAGGGCACTCAGAAGCAGTCCATCATATTGAAATATTACATGTACTATCTTTTAAATATGGATATATCTCATTCTTATTAACACTCCTTGTCATGCACTGTGCTAATGTGAGCTGATAACCTACCTATCGTTTGAAGAACTTTTTATTTATTCCACTCTAAAATAAGCAACATTCCGTTCGTGTACTTTGTTGTTTGACCATTGCATTTCATTGTGATATATAATTATGTTAATACTAAAAATAAAAATAAAATAATGATTGTGCAACAAATAAGACGAGTCCGGAGCAATGCATGTCTAAACAAGTTATGCATGTCTAAACAAGTTATGCTTGTCTAGTCTGGTTTTTATTGCATGGCAATGGGATGATGCACACACACACACACAAACACACACACACACACACGCACACACACACACACGCACACACACACACACGCACACACACACACACACACACACACACACACATGATTATGGGTCTTTATGAACGGTACTGAGAGGGTAGAACTCAGGAAACAGCCAGAGTAGTAACATTGCCCTTAATGGTACTCAAGAACATTCAATGTCAACTACTAACTCCCTTTTTCACTGGCAAGTAGACAAAATCGATTTTGAGGCCTCTACATACTGGATACGATACGTTTTTTTTTCTAATTAGTAGTACAGTTCAAATGCTGTTGGCTGCTTGATAATGCCCAAACCATGCCAATACACGTGAAAGTACTATGTCCCTATGATGCCTTCAATTTCTTGGGAGCGCCGGGCAAACTGAAGTCTTCTGCACCCGGTACATGTAGGGGCAGCTCCCTTCCATCCTCATCCCCAGTGTCATGGTTACAAGTGCCACTGCTTGTTGGTGACTCCGCCTTCTCCTCCTCCCCTGTGGAGAGAGGGATGTTTTATGTGTTTGCTAACTGCGCCATCTCTTCATACATGCATATCATCACATCAACAAAATAGTGTACAGATTTTGTTTCCTTCTAATTACATTTGAGGGTAGGACTTGCTCACCCCTATTCAAGCTCACAGAACAATTAGAGCTACATTGAACTGATGCTGTGTCTGTGTACTTTTTAACCTCAATTTACATATAGACTCTTGGCCCACATCTCACAACATGCATTTGAGAACAATTGATAATTCAACCATTTTGCATGGTTTCGCTATTTAATGGCAATGTTGCATCATCGCACCGACTCACGTGCACACATGCATGAAAACGTTTACAGAACTCGATCTGGTTTATAATACCATATATTGTGTGTGCCTTGTCTGTTATGTTTGATGCACGCTTACATGTACATACGTGCACTCACCGTCACAAATCATCTCCTTGCTCGTCATTTCTGTCCCAAGCTGTTTA
Organism: Ephydatia muelleri; assembly: GCA_013339895.1. Taxonomy (NCBI): domain Eukaryota; kingdom Metazoa; phylum Porifera; class Demospongiae; order Spongillida; family Spongillidae; genus Ephydatia; species Ephydatia muelleri. Next base: position 9,701,791 of record JABACO010000010.1, on the reverse strand, counting down.
GAATCGCACGTATTATCCACACCGAGAGCGTACATACGTCGAGCGGTCCCTTTGCGGCACATCCCTTTCGAATGCGCACGCGGCTGGGCACTCAGCTTGGAAAGAATACCGTCCATCTGCCTGCAGCACCGACAAACGTAGTGCAGACCCCACTGACCGGGAACGGAGAGCGACTGGGCGGGCACGTGCCACAGAGGGCACCGCTCGTGATCGTAGCGCTTCGTGCCGTTCAGCGTGTCGGTGACGCGCACGTGCAGGGGAAGGTGCGGGCCAAAGGCGGGAAACCTGCACTCGTAGTCCTGTATTCCGGGACAGAGGACGCTCTGTGGGCCGAGCTCGGCCAATAGCGAGTCCACGTCTTCCTGCGTGTTTGGCATCAGCCTCGTTCTCACGGTCCGCACGAAAGGGTAGACGAGTTGCAGCTTGCACAGGCCGTTGCTGGAGACGAGGATGCGTGCGGCATCGACCGGACCGAACGCCGGGTCGATGTGCGAGACCTTGCGGGTGATCTCGATCCAAGACACCACTCCACTCTCATCTGCTGCCAAGCTACGGAGTCGCAGCGTATCCGACATCCCGCTGCTCAAAAACAGTCTGCAGAACTGTTGGAAGTGGCCATGTGGAGGCCGATCTGCCAAAGCCGTGCGAGTGACGCATTCGTCCATCCCAGATGCACTCGAATTCTCGTGTGCCCCGACGGACGGTTTCTTCACTTCATGCTTCAGAAGCTCTTCCAAGGAGACGCAGCTGCTCGATCCGTAACAACTGACTCCACACGGTTTCTGTGCCGATACAACTTTGGTGTGCATGTCATCAGCGCTCATGTGTCTGTTATTATATGCGACCGAGCTAGCTTCTTCGGGTACCGCTACTCGCTCTGCTTCCTCTTCTCCCGAAGTCGTCTCAGAGGTGGCGTTCGACGCTTCTTCGTGTAGTGCAACCGAAGGTGACATGATACATTCGCAGGGTACTGGGCCGTTACTGGGCGCTGGTACGTTCTGCGCGTGACACCGCTCGGCTAAGCGAGACCGCGCTTCTCCCGGGCAGTCACTTTCTTCCAACCTGCGGGTCTTTTCGGACTTCTCGTCGGAGGGTTCGTTTTCTGTGTCGCCATCACGGACTACAAACCGCGCTCGATCCACCCGCAACACGTCCGACACTAATGACCCGTACGGTGGTGACCCGTCAGCGGGAAAGCCTTGCATAGAACAGTAGTACGGCGGTAAGGCTAACGCCGAAACCGCTGGTGGCGCCGACAGGACGGTCCCAAAGTACAGAGGGTACGCGGAGAGATTTACGAAGGGTAGGAGACGTAGAAGTGACTCGCTTTGGGCCGCCGCAATATGGCGCTCAGGTTGTTGGAGAGGCGGCTGCAGCTGCACCCGCGTGGCTTCTTGTTGTGCTAGTAGTGAGTAGTAGAACGGGAGCGGATTCGGGTGTGGGGTACCTTTATCTGTTGGTGCCGTTGGAAGAGCAGATGGCGCCATCTCTTGCCTGCCGTTGGACATCATTATCGATGGAGCGACCGCGCACACGGACCTTATAAGATCTGGATCAGAGCTGAACAGAATTCAAAGTATAAACTGTACGTATATATTCCACGATAGCGTACACTAAAGATAAGCCCGGCTGTGCACGTATAGATATTTATGACCTTGCACGGGGCGTGTAGTACATTACGCAACCATCACAGCATGCATCTATCCACTGATAAAATAAAGGGTGGCAGTTGTTTTGGGCATTATATAAAATTTGGTTTGCCTTTTCCGGCAACCTTTGGCGCATAATATTACAATTGCAAATTTGTCTGGTTCATTATTTGCTAGCTAATCAATATGGAGGTCACCGGTGTAAAAGTTTGCTTTTAACCCCGCCCCCCTCCCCATGGTAACTTGAAACTATAATTCATTCTACCTCCTAGCTCCTACCTCCTAGCTCGCGCACGCACGCATGCACACTGCTGACAAGGGACTAATGCATGTTACAAGTTTGCACAATAAGCTTTAATGCAGACCTTGGCTTAAAACTGCTAGGCTGTTAATATTGGAGCTTGAAATTGAATGCCTATACAGGTGCAGCACTTGCTCAGGTTAATTTGACCATGTCCAATTATGGTAATATCCTGATCACTGCACATGTATGAAGATAAAAATATATCAATGTACCTGGGCTGCTAAATTGCTCTGTAAAACTGAAATGCTCTGTACACTTTGCTTCTTATGCACTGCATATCCAGAAATTTCAACCGCAAATACGGTTGCTCCTTCATGGCAGGAACGGCGTCACCATTCTTGGATATGTGCACATGCATGTTTTTGAACATCAGTTTTGATTTTGTGCACAGATGGAACGCTCAATTGGCAGAATTTTAACAGCACAGCGCACCTGGCTGGATTTGTACAAATTATCCACAACCAACCGTTTTACAGTTTTCAGGATCTCAAGCGGTGGTAAAGTTTAAAACCACCTTGACCACTGCTGACGTAATCTGGAGTGGTCAGTTCTCAAACCGCCTCTCCCCCACGGACGTTTGCGGCTGGACTAGTCTGGCGTAGCCACACCCTCGCGTATATACGCGAGGGTGTGGCTACGCCAGACTACGGCTGGACAATATTAGACAATCCGTAATTTACAAAGAACCAAACAAAAAGTAATATCATATCTCATTATACTGTTCATGTTTTGCGAACCACAAATCATACTTACTTTGAGAGTAGCATCTGCAAATGCTGTAACATATCTGTAAACAAAACTATCGACGCGCAAGTACAAGCATTATTATCAGTGACAATGCGCAGCCCGTTTTCCCGCCCATGTTTCTTTGGCGGGAAAAGAGAGGGTTACTTTAAGCGTGCGTAGTGGAGAAACCAACCGATAGAAAACGTTTGGCGAGTAATAACGCTCATCAGCACACATGGGGAAACACATATACAACACACAAACTAACCACGATTTCGTGATCTAGACGTGAGTTTTTTTAATGAATAAAGGGACAGTATTGTATGGGGATCCACTAATTGAAGGTAAAACAGCGTTGCAGAGTGTGTGGCCGCTTCTTGACGGAGGCTAGAGAGAAAGAAGGGGAAAAGGAGTTCATACAAGTGCAGAGACGATTTGCACTCCGTCTTTGCAATTAACACAGGCAATGACATAATGGGCCACTCACCATCTTGCAGATGGAAATTATCTGAAGAGTACATAGTTTACTTCGCCCTTTTGATTGGAAAGTGCACACAGCAGTTGTCTGCAAGAAGGTACCATAAAACAATTATGTGTACTGAATCGATGCATGTACATGTAAGTTTACACTGGTCTTTTCTTACCAAAACAACCACCCACAAAAGTCAGGTGATCGACCAGCCAACTTAAGTCCACACAAAATTGTTGCTGGCATTCATGCAGTTGCCCCTCCCATCCAAATGGGATTTTCACTGGATGAGCACAGTTCCAATTATCCAGCAATCCGCAGCTGTGGTGTCCCATATGCCTAATGATTGTGAGCCAACCACTGGAGCTTGGAGCTACCATGTAGGGCATTGGTATGCACTGACTGTACCATCCTGTGGTTCATGGCATAGGTCAAACTCAGATTATTGTCCAGCAGGTGGAAGACATGAGACAGTCTGTAGAGAAGATGGTAAGGATTAAACAAACACTGATTGAAAGCACGCAAACAGAAGGAGGAAATAATCAACAGCACCAAAGTGACTGACAAGGAATTTGCTGGTCCCTTTGTCAAGGGATTGGATGAAGCCCTCCAATCCTTTACCATCCATAGGCAATAATACTTAGGTGGTGTGTTAGTTGGCAACCATATACACAAGACCGTCCAGGCATAACTAAGAATATAATTATGCTCTAAGAGCGTATTGGCATGGCAAACATAGGCCTATATTGGATTCGATCTCATGGGGTGAGAAAGAAGCCAATCCATTAATGCACCTTGCAAAGGATGTACCATTCGGTACCAGATCCTGTGAAACATTTGTTGCTCATTGTTAAGGAGCACTTACTGATTGCAGCTCTACAAAATGTGGCGCCTCCTCCTAAAGAATGAAATAATTCACGATAAACTTCAACAGTAAGTATCGCTGGTAAAAAAAAATCGTAGCTAAAAAAACATACGAGAACTAGTTAGTACCTTCTGTTACCTTTAATTTAACTTTCTATCGGTTGGGAACGTGGAAAACACACTTCGAAGAGGAAAGGTACGTCGAGGGTTACCCGCTTCAACAGCCATAACTTGCCATGGCAAGAATTGCTGGCCATAATGACTTGCATCAAAAAGAGAAAACTGTAGCTTCTTTTGAAATCTGCTTTTAAATGGCGCTCGTAGCCATCCTGTCTTTTGTACCAGCTCACGTTTTTAGCTCTCCAGGTTGTTGCTATAGGCATTACGCAATCATTTCAATTTTTCGGATTACATACTTTTTTGTCCACAAAATATATGGCCGCAAACGCCTGTATAGGTTAGTCACTAAGACTTCTCCAAGGTGTCTTCTCAATAGCCTCTCTCCTCTCCTAACCACAGTACCTCCAACAGTCAAACATAAATGCACATCACTTGTGAACACCCCCCATATCTAGCACACTAGCTCTTAAAATTATAAAGCCTCAGACACTGCACAGAACTCAATAAATATGTTACACAGATGAGTGTGGTGAGCTGTTTTACAGGACAAGGCGGCGGCGGGGGGGGGGGGGGGGGGGGGGGGGGGGGGAGATTAACTAACCACCTGTACTTGTACTCAAGCTCACAATGAATTTTTTTTTTCACACTGCCAATCAAACTAGATAGCCTGTATAATGACCACAGTGCCACATTTCATAATCGCCTTAATCTTAAAACCCCAGTGGTTGGAAAGCAACTGATGGTATGTGTACATGTAACCAGCTCAGCAAAAGGTCATGACATGCAGTCACTCTTAGAAAAGCCTACAAGTATAAGATCTACATATCTCTACCACGCACACATGCACATGGCTCTATGAATGTATACATGTAGCTGCATGCCTACAACTTTGTCTCCCTCGCACTCTAATCGTATGCACCAACGTATGTATGCCAGTGTGCCACGACGTATGCCTAGTGCCAGGCTTGGCCTAATACATAATACCATGCCTTCCCATATCCGAACGCCGTTCTCCAAAAGCCTTGTCAATGTGTGGGTGCGTGTGTATATTTGTATGTGCGTACGCGTGTGCATGCGTGTGTATGTGCGCGTCAATTGAGAGTTGAGTAGTATGCATGTACAAGCCTTCTTATAGACATACGGTACACTCACAGAGTGTAATACGTACTATAGTACTGACCTTGTATATGAAAATAAAAAGTGACTTGAGGTGTTAGTTATAAATATCTTGCAGAAATTATAAATTGAGCTGTTATTGTTATTTGCATCAAATTATGCAATTAACGCTAACGTGTTGCTTAATAATTTTTCCAAATGGGACCAGGGAACGAGCAAGGGTGTTTCATTTTTTATAGGAATCATGAGCACTAATGACCATTATAAATATAAATTCTCCAGGAACCGACAGGTTTAAGGTAAAAAATATATTTTTACCACAGTAATACACACTGGTGTATAGTGGATCAGAATCTGTTGCCGCAAGTGAAAAATCCAACATTTATAGCTGGTGGAATACTGTAATTAGGTCAGGAAAAATGCATACTTGTCTATGGAAAGCACTATTTTGCCTCCAGGAACCAAAACTTTCAATATAAAGGGGGTATTTTCTTGTTAGAATCTAAGACAGAGGATACTGAGCAACACGATTCCATTGCCGCAAGTGAAGTATCATGCTGAAATAGTTAGTAATTATCAAGTATAGGTTTTTGCTGTACATGATTAATAGCCCGTATTTTATTAAAATAGATGGTCATAATAATTTGTCTTTCTAAATATGCACAACAGAAATCATGCGATGGAATCTCAGAAACAATAAAAATGTAACTTTTACAACTTTGGTGACCGCTCATTCTCCATATGGAGAATCGGAGATCTGTCACGGAGTTGTAAGGCTCGGAATTTTTAATTAGCCATACATCAGTTTCAACGCAAGCGTTACACTTTCTATTGCGCGTACTGAAGATTTTATAATGTATGTGTTAGGTCCCTTTTCGCGTAAATGATCCCAATCATATTTATTATTATGTTTGAATCGTTGACATCACTGAACGGTCGTCCCCCTGAAACCATGTCTGCAGGATCGTCTTCTATTCGCGATTTGCAAGTAAGGTGTGTGATGTCAAATCAGTGGAACAAATGTTATACAGATTGCACTCAGAAGGGAGGTGGAGGGGGGGGGGGGGGGGGGGGGGGGGGGGGGGGGGGGGGGGGATATTGAACTTAGTTTTATTTTTATTTATTTCCTCACACGGGTATTAATGAACCTGTTAGTATTATGTGCCAATAAAAAAATCATCTGAATAATAGCTGTTGTGACCGTATACATTATTGCTGCAAAACAGCTAGCTTCCCAATTCAGTACATTATTCTGTGCGACGACACTACATTCGTAATTTAAATTGAACACATGCACGTATTAGTTCTCTTTGAAGTTCACTACCGATCAAGTTGATCCACCTTTATTCGTGCTCTTTGCTGTCAGAAAAGTCTGATCTCGATATGCATGCAGTACGCGACCAATTGTTTTTTTTTGTTTGTTTTTTTCACTTGTCTGTTATTTGCACTACCGAAAGCACTGCATGAGGTGATTTGGCCATGAGGATGATGTAATGATGATGTAATATACAAACTCTAAGTTTTACCTCCGCTTCATGGCTGAATCACCTGCTTTCGGGAATGCATCGGATTCAGACACATAAAAGATTTTATTGGTTGGCAATAGTTACAATAATTTTCATGTACACAAAAGAGCATAGATATTATCTTTCGGTCAGATCTATGAATTGGTTTCGGGCATTTTGCTGAATTCCATCGGGTGATACAGTTCGTGCTATCGGTTTCAGTCGACTTTCGTTACCCGAAAACGGTATCGAATCTGAAAGGAAGTAAAATACACTGGTTGCTGTGATACTTCCACAATGCTTTTTTTTTTCTTTTCTAATAAGTGTTTTTCGCCAAATAATACCGGGTGTCCACGAAAGAACGCAATCTATCAAATGTTATTCCCGTTCAAAAGCATTGCGTTCTTTCGTGGACACCCGGTATAAACAGAATTACATTCTTGTAGTTCCTTACGACAGCACAAGTAGTTTAGAAGACTTACTACCGCCTTCCTGTCCTCGTGCGCCCGTAGACATGCCGCTTGGCTTCCTTTGCTTTTGACCTCTGTGTTGCGTATCATACGGAGGCGTTGCCGTTGAGCGCCCCGCCCCTTTCTTGTCGCACTGACTTTTGTCCTTGTTACCGCACAGCTTGGTCAACTTGTTTTCCAGGTACTTACAGTGCTGGCACATGTTGTGCAAATGGTGCCCTGACGGTGAAAACAGATTGGTCGGGACGTGCCAGAGAAGGCAATTGTCGTGGTCGTAGCGCTTCATTTGACCCGCGTTCATGACACGTACGTGGGGTATGTGATATCCGATGATGTCATACTTTTGCTCATAATCGGGGAGTCCCGGACACAAAACGTACTGGGGTCCCAGATCACTTAGCAGTAATTCCACGCCTTCATCGTCCGCTGGCATCAGTCTGGTATTGATGGTTTTGAAGTACGGGTACAGCAGCTGAAGTTTGCACAGACCATTGCTGGAAATGAGAATGCGTGCGACGCTTACGGGACCGAGGTTGGCGTCTATGTGACAGCTCCTCCTTGTGATCTCGAGCCACGTGAGCGGGACTTCGCCCTCCGTCGTTAGGTTGCGGATCTGAATCGACTTAGCCAGTTTGCAGCGGCTCGCGAGCTGACAAAAGTGCGCCAATTGTGGGTTGTTCGGTTTTACCTCGCTCCAAAACGAGGCAGAGTTAGTACTCCTCTCCGTATCCTCTCCGTCTGTCCTTAGGAGCTCTTCAAGTGACCGCTTAGACTGCTTGCTTTGCAACGACTTTTGATTGGGCGCACTTTGAACCGACGCAGTTGAAAAGTTCGCGGTGGGATCACTCGTTGGAGAAACGACGTCATTTGACCTCGGAGAAACGACGTCATTTGACGTCGTTTGAGCTTGAAGAACGGTCGTGTCCGGTCCCGTACACCACGGTGACGCGGGAGGTGAACTTCCAGCGACCGCTGCAACAGACATACTCTCCGTGTCGCTGTTCTCGACAGCTTCTTTCTCCGCGCCTTCTTCTCGTGTCCGGGCTGTGCGCGGGCTCGTCATCTTGTAGCCATCCGACGAGACAGCGTCGCTGCAAGAGTCGCCGCTACTCACGGCAGCCGCCACGGGAGCGGTGGCCATAAGCGGCAGCATGAACGGATACGGTAGAGCCGGGCCCGGATAGAACGGTCCTAGAGGACTGCAGTAAGCCGGCATCAGAAAGGCTCCCATCGCAGGGAGGGAGGCATGTTCCGCGATATTGGAAGGGACGTAGGGAAAAGGTATTCTGCTCTGGTCTTGTCCTGCTGACTGCGGTTGCAGGTAGGTAGCATTAAACAGCCCAGGTACGGTCTGATGCGCAAATAAGTAGCTCGTGGGCGTAGTTTCGTGATTAGGACTGGGAGTTGAATCCGTCGTATCTTCCACTGACATTCTTGTAAAAGCCTGCAAGGAATATAAAATAAATAATAACCGTTCATCATTTCAGTGTTCACACGACCTCTGCGAGGCAATCCTGCAGCATGCATGTGTATCAACACATCGAAAAACAACTGACACGACTCGCCTCAAAGTAAAGTGCTTAACATGCACTGTTGCACAAAGCCTGCTGGCGGCATGTCTTGAATGCACAAGACAGCTATGAACATGCATGTGGGCTCCACACTGCATCACCGTTGCATAAGGAGATAGCACGTACGATTTTTCTCAGTCATTCAGTATTCCAACTTCGTTTTGCTCTTCAGGCAATTAAAATGATTTATGGCTCCTTGCTTTAAATATGCATGTAAGCGTGACGTAGGCAATATGACCTATGGACTTCGCACCGGCGGAACTTTCTAGTGTACGCGGTAAACGGTGCACTCTTTTTATCAGTTTTGGATAACATACCATGCATGGCTTCTTACGCAAGCACGTTGCGGCTACCATTCGAGATATCATTACTTTCTAGGCCTACAGAACAGTTCCAATGAAAGATTTTTTATGTTCTTACTGAACACTCGTGTTGTTACTTCATACCAGCCCATGCAGTACCAATAAAAGAAAGTTCCGCTTCATTGAACACTATCTGCAACGACTTCGACGTTTTTGAAGCAAGTATAGCCGACCGTAAAAATATGAGTACACCCCCCCCCCCCCCCCTCCCCCCCATTTCTTCACTCACATATCTTCACCCACATAAATGCGCTCGCTCCTATGCCCATTAAATATGTTGTGGTGGCATGCATCGCGCATCCATTTGGTCCCTAAAACTTCTAGCTTCACAGTTGATTGTTAAGACCTCACAAATCAGCCAATCAGTACTGATTTTAATTCAAATACTTTTCTTTGGAGGTCATCACGTAGCTCTGTGTCGCCGACAGGTCCAGTCACGTGCACATTTGTATATGATACTACGCATAAACTTTTGGAGCTATAGCAGTTCGACGTCTTTTAACTCACCACGTGTGTGTTTGGAGGTAACCTTTATGGCCTCACCATCTTCCGCCATTTTAGACCTAGCGTCTGTTTCAACCATGTAAGCCTCTAGCCAGTTACCACATTAAATGAACAAACAATGAAATAAACACACACACAGTCACACAGGTGACGCTGCACCACGGGTTCTCAGGTGTAGCGGTAGGAGTGCGATATACGTACGCACAACTGAACATACGTACGCACTTCAACTAGTACTGTAGTAGTGTGTACTGTGCGCGCATGTCCTACCGACAGCTCATGTATATAATCCACACGTCTCGATGCATAGCGCCACGTCGTATGCGTTTATACGACGCGTCTCCTTTAATTGTGGCGAACCACAAACCGCGTAAACATTAAATTGGTCCGTCTGAATGCGATTTGCTAACGAGGTCGTACGATCGTACGATCATACGATCGCGGAAACCGCCTTTAATCTTCGCTTGAATCCTAAACCCACCTAGTGCTTCAACCGGCTGTGTACGCTCGCAACCTCTAGGATATTTCAGCATGCATACAAATGACCACTACACATGAACAAAAACACACGACAGCTCTGTCTCATTGTAAAAAAAAAAAAAAAAAAAAAAAAAAAAAAAAGTGGGAGCTCATAGACAAAGACACAAGAATAATGTACGGCATTATGTAAGGAGTATGGCAGACACACAGATGCTTTTTGCTTCCTTCAGTCATCATCTCTTCTCAAAGAGTCCAGCCTTGCTTGCAGGTCATCAGTGTCTCCACCTGCTGGTCCTGCTGCCACTGCTTTCTTCTGCAATGTTGGAATGGTGTAGGTACCAGAAAGAATAGGAATTAGTTATGCAAGTTTGTGAATAAAATGATGCATTGTGTATTGAGGTTAAATTGATTTTAGATTATTGTCTGAAATACTCAAAGTGGTTTGGGGCCAATGAATTAGATGTATTTGAAAAAAAAAGATTATCCACACACAATAATTACTGGCTATCTAAATATTCACACAAGGAAGAATAAATCCATGATTATAGAATTCACATAAAGCTTCAGCTATAGTGATTACTTATCAAGCAAAAGAACCAGACACTACTGTAAAATAAAATGCAGAAGAATCTTGGTGCTATCTCTCCCTTCTTTCTGATGTTCGGTCAATAGGCAAGGCTACCACCACTGGATCTTAATTAAAGGAATATGGTTCTATACCCACAGAGGTAGAAATGCAAATAGCATGCCATATAGTGTTAGTGCAGTATTTGATCGCTGCAACAACACCAATTATTGCTATTGTCACTAAATAGCTACTGTGCATAAACAAAATTAATGTATTGGGCTTCATTATCAATAAGCTGCATGCAACTTATCCATTTGATGTACACAAGATTTGTCAATTAATTAAAGTCAAGGTCACTAGTAATGATTCAGTTTTAGGTAAAGCAAGAAAAGTACAACTGGATTATGGCACTGTGGATGATAATGAATTGCTTTTATTTTAAAGTGATCATGTCACAGACTAGGAGATGAGCTCACCGCTGGGGCATTTGAAGTAATGCGAGGTTTGTCTAAGCCAGGTGTGATCTCAGCAAGCTCATGATCCAGAGATATTCCCAGCTCATCCAGTACCTGTGAAACGATCACATCGCTCTCCTATGTTCAAGAGTGATGGCAAGTATAAATAGCATGTGACCATCACATGATTGCAAAAACTCACCTCTTCATCATCTGCATCTCCAATTACATCATCAATTGTATCGGATATAGTCTCCTCCTTGAGGTCCATAATTTCAGACTCCCGCTCAAACTCCATCATGATCTTCTGGAGGTTGGGAAGGTTCATACGTCTATTCATGGTCTTTAGTGCCTTGGTCACCCCTATTGACAAATCACGTTGAAGTGCAATGTGAGTATTTTAGTGGCATCACAGAGCAAACATACATATGCACGTACACATCAAATTCTCACACGAGTAAGGCATGCCTCTCTATATCATAGACATGCATTCTACCCACTGGCATCAACTTCTTCCTTCCCTTCGTCTCTATCATATTTTCTCTTCACACGTTTCAAGAGGTGTATACTTTGTAGTGACACACCAAGCATCTGAATTATGTAGTCTGTAGTAGCCGATTAGTTCTGTTATACAGCGTGTTGTGTACCATATCGAGTGCAAGAATGTGTCATTATATGAGCAGTGGTCTATTGCATTTTGGCCCTGTCCCTAATCATCAGCGACTTTTCTTCATTACCAGTGCTATGTAATGCATGCACGTGTGAATCATGAAATTGATAGTGCTGTCTCTGCAACACCACATCCCTCCCTCTCCCCTCCTCTCCCATCCCCTCCCCCTCCTTTCCTTTCTCTCCGCCTCCCCCCCTCTCCCTCTCTCTGCACGTAAAGGCCATAAATAAATCAAACGTAATACGATATGTTGCGGGTTTAATGCGTAACGTTGCAAAGCACGTGGCTGGCAGCCGCGTAACCTTAATATGCACCCACTTGAACCCGTTTTGCCGCAACAAATTACCAACCTTTCAACCCCAGACTCTGACGACGTCATAACCGGCCGGATGTGGTCTATTAAAAGTTTGCCTGTCGCGTCGCGTGACTTATTGCTTATTGCTATACTTATTGCCAAATGTCGGTTATTTATTCACGCTGAGGACGTTAGCGATGCAAATTACAGACAGCAGTTCAGTGACAATAACTACACGCAATAGAAATGTAACGCTTGCGTTATGGCTAATTAAAATTCAGAGCCTTACAACTCCATGACGGATACTCCGATTCTCAGTGCGTAAGAAAAAACATGTAGAGGACATTTCAGACTTCCCTTTTCGCGGAAACGATCCCAGAAGACAGTAGTTCCGTGATTATAACTATTAAGTAATATTCGTTTCAATATAGCAACAATTTGCCAATACTTCTCTATGCACCATATATTACACACGACTCAATATTCAAGGCAGATACGCCGTCAACCTTTCAGATGATGTCCGACAATATACTAACAAGCCAAGCAAATACTTGGGGGGGGGGTGTTGCCACATTTATAGGTGATAAATTTAAATACGCACACAACACACACCACACACATACACACATATACCAGTATCACAACAAATCTCACCCACAAAGCACAAAACATCGTTCACCTTTCATGGCATTAGCCATTGCTGCCTGAGATTTGAGAGTCTGCAACTTCAGTGCAATAGCCTCAATGTTGGCACGCATTAGAATGAACTTCTTAATAAAGTTCCTTGTCCGCACCAGGTCCTTAGCCATGATCTTCACTGCATCCATCTGACCACTCTTGGCCATCTTTTTGATGTCTGCGACAATCTTCTTCTCCTGGCGTTCAAGACCTGTACGCTCACGGTCCAGCTCCCTAACAACCTGCACCGTACCAGATGTGAACTCATTTTAGTTATGCGTACAGCTAAATGATGGGCCTGATAACAAAAAGAGGCATTTCCTGTAGTGTGTATGGTAAAATGTAATCCTTGGAATTCAATTACTTATCATCCATACCCCCCCCCCCCCCCCCCACACACACACACACATACACATTTCCTGTCTATGTCATCCCCTTCACATCGATCCAAACTGTGCCTCACACTTTCCATACCCTTCAAACTGGGTTGTGACGATATAGAATAACCATTCGCTGGCATGTTTCGTTTTTAACCCCTAAAACTATGGTGCATGATCCTTTATCCGCGTGCATTCTATTCATGTACACAGCACATACAAGCAGTATAAGTAATCTACAGCATACATTTGTAACACCCTTATGTGTTTGAGTACCATGTCCCATCATGTACTTATAATGGGGAATGAAATGACACTGCTGAGTAATGCAACTGAGCCATACATTTGGGCATGGCGCGTCACATGACTTAGTCTCCTGGAAGTCACATGACAGTAAATAAAGAGTGACATTGACGTTTGTGTCTGACGTCACAGAGTGCTGACTTGAGTCCAAGCAGGCGCACGCAAGCGCACACACACACACACACACGCACACACACACACACACACACACACGACACACACACGTACGCACGCACACACACGACACGCACACGTACGCACACACAAAACACACACACACACACAACACACACACACACACACACACACACACACACACACACACACACACACACACACACACACACACACACACAAGAGATACATTATACAACTGCCAACTGCGTAGATACAGCCGGGGGAGGGGGGTCTAGACGTATCGTTTGCCCCCAACAATTGGTCTGAATGTGTGTGGGCCACTCACCTTTCTGAGCGCTCTCTGGTTTTGTTTAAGCAACTCCTCCGGCGTCTTTCGACTCCCAAACAAGAAAGCCATTTTTCGCGCTGCCTAACAGTATTTCTAAACGTTACAAACCAAGCTCTTAGGATAGACCACCGTACGCGTACCCTAATGCCGCTGAATGTTGAACACGTAAGGACCAGAATACTTAACAAGTCATGTGACGCAATTGTTTTAGCAACGTTGTCTCAATTACATCATAGTAACACTGGCAAGCAGGCGTGGCACTCGTCAAAGCGGTGACCGCGTGCGTGCAACCATCTTTTTCTAAACCATGCGCAATTTAAACACTTCACTGAGTTCTACCAGAGACGTCTCTGGTTCTACTTTATTCGTTGTGGTGGTTGCAATCAGTTTATTAGAGGATCAGGCTGAGCGCATGAAACGAACTACAGGAAAACGGGTGACAGCTATCTGCACCACGGTAATCAAAATATTGAATGGTATTTCACTGGGTGTGTAGTGGGTACTACCTCAGTTGGAAGCAGAGCAGGTTGGCGCGGGCACACAGTCGCGCCCAGGCGTCTCGGAGCACTCGAGGTGCCACGCCTTTGCATACGCCCATAGAAGATGATGATGTTGTATGGTTTCTCTTGATTCTACGCAGGGTCGGTACTCATTCTGATCGAATATCCGTTCCACAGCGCAGCCAAAACAAGATGCCAAGTTTGTCCTCACAGCGTGGGTGAGCGATCGACCTTATAGCATGTATCTCCAGGTAAGCAAACGTTCGGTTCGCTTTTCTAATAAACGTAGTCGGTGTACCGTTGGTGCTAAGGAACTGGCGTTTGTATTGTGGCTATTGTTGGGTAGTGCTGTGTCAGCATCAAATCGGTTCCTTGATTCCTTGCTCAGCTTTGCCACTCATAAAGAAGAATAAATGGTGCCAATTTCGTAAGAGTAAGTTTTTTTGTTGCTCCCCATAGATGTGTACTATTACGTCAAGGAGTAAGTCAATATTTGTTATGATAGAATCTAACCCGGCTCTTTTCTTTCGGAAGGTCGGTCAACGCGAATATAGATGGGCCGGTCTATGCATGACGACAACCTCATCACAGAAAATTCGTGTACTAAAATCTTAACAATGAAGCAGTGTGTCGGAGCCGGAGGTTCCGGAACAAAAGAGTTCACAACAAACTCTATTCCGGACTCTCTGTCGCCGACACACAGGCATTGTCTAAGCTACGCGCATGCGCTTCTGGGTCCATGTTGCTAAGCTACCAAGAAATGAGTAGTACTTGCAGCATCGAAGAATCGCGGCAGCCGAAGGGAGCAGTTCTATTTACGGGTTTGTACCTATACTTTATTAAATTCAGTTTCACTCTGAGTCAACCTTGTCAACAGGGCCTGACAGTGTGGGGAACCTGAGAGTCAGTGTCAAAGAGAGGAGGTTTGTTGGCCACGGTGCTTTATCCCCCGAAGCGTCCGGCGACACGCAGTATATAATGAGAGGAGCTTCGGTAAGAAGCCCCCGCCCCAGAGCTTGATAACGCCTTGCGTCGATTCCGGGCCTGGGGGATGGGACTGCACGCCAACAAATCCCTAAATTAACCGCAATGCTTGCATAGACGAATCCTCACCCGGTTTCTAAGAACTCCAAAGTTGGCGAAATAGGATGGGGGGTTCCCAAGCTCAGCGACTACTCCTTGCTTAAAAGTGGCAACCAAATGACTGTAAGTCTTAACTACATTTGTGGCGACCGCACAATGTTGGTTTCTTTTTAGCTTGGTACGTTCCGCCAACAAGCCGAAGACAGGCACAGCCACCTTTACCAAGAGCCATACTATCCCGTTGCTAGTGCGCAAAGAGTGAAAGACATTGGGAAGAGTCACGGTAATCCTAATATTTAATACCTTGAAAGCATCATAAGCGTGCTTGCCAATCTAGGGGGGACAACACAAATGCAGGAAGATGGGGATGGGTCGGAAAATGTCCATTCGGCCACATGAATGGAAACTATTGTGATGATAAACCACAATGCCAATTGTCAATGCTAGTGCGCTTGCAGCGTTGGATACCAACGTGATGGGATAATATTGGCTCTGACTTGCCTGTCCTTGGGGGAATGCAGCATACACATGGTATACAACCCCAAGCACATTGCAACAATTCATGTCAATGAGATTCTAAATAAATTGTATATCTGCGATGCAACCAACTGTCCAAAAAAAAAAAAAAAACTTGCAAATAGTGTTACAACAAATGCCTAACCCACACATAGAAGAGTTCAAGGCTCGAAATCAAGTGCTACACCAAGCTTGTGTCCACCAGCATTGATGTTTCGTCCGTCAACCAGGGTGGACAGAGTCAGTTTCACACCATCACGAACGTTCTGTGAATAGCTAATTCCAACTTGGCCCAAATTGTTCACTTTAGTCTGAAATGAGGACAGTGTTACAAAGATTTCCTTACCACACGTTTGACTGACCTTTAGAACAGCACCATCATCCAGTGTGTATTTGCCAGCCACACCCAAAGACACATTGCTGGTTTGTACATTATAGTTGGTTGTCAATCCAACCTCTGTCTTGCTGCTGACCTAATAGAAATAGAAATATGTCCAGCCCATCACACTAATGCTGAGAGAGAGAGCTTTTCCTTGCCTTGTGATGAACAGATGTGTGCAAGTCCTGAATATCAGCACTGACAAATATGCAAAATGAACAGTTGCCTCAAGTGCGAAGAAATGCAACTTACAGACTGGAGTGCACAGTGAAGTCATTGCCCTGATAGCCTACAGCAACATCATTGTTGGCCAACTTTGCAGTGGCTGTGCTGTAACCTAGCAAGTACCCAGCATACCAACCCTTGTACCTGTGAATGACAGAAGGAATGTAACAGCATGTTCAAATGCACAGCAATGTCAGCTTACATGAGCACTCCTGATGCCTTGACCACAGGTCCAGTGACTTGCAGGTCAACATCACCCTCTCCACTGAAGTATTCACGACGGTAGCCTGCCCTGAGCTTGCCAGTCTTGTGACTACAAAAGAACACACATTAAACACAGGGAAAGAGCATTGTGCATAAATAGCAACGTGATTGAAGTAGCACCTTTGTATTTAACTACAATCAGATACCCTTTTTAGCTAGAAACATTAGACACCATATCACTTGCTAACTATAGGCTGTATAGAGCCACACCGTTTAGAGTTTCATCATTGAAAGACAGCCAAACATGAAGTAAAAATGGCACTCACCCACTTGCAGCCAAGAATGATGAACTAAGGGTCAACTTAACACCTTGGAAACGAGAGGGCTCATAGGTAAGCTCTGTGTCCAGCTCAGCATTGGTGTTCCAGGACTCGCTGACCACCACCCCTGTCAAGTAGAAATACTACTGATACCAAGCTCCATAGCTGTGGCTTCACGCGTAACACACCCACTTACCACCCGCTCTCCGCACACGTCACGCAACACGTCATACCTTGGTCTGCAAACTTTAGCTTTGTCTTGAGTGAACCTTGCGTCCTGCTCTTGTCGAGGTCGTGTGATCCATTGGTCTCAAACTCCTAGTTTGCGTAATAGATAAATACGGATAAACAGATGTAATACGGGGTGTAGAATACAACGTACAACGCCTGACTCGGTTTTGGTCTTCAAGGACAGCTTGAACTTTGGAAAATCTAGTTATCAAGGAGCAGGAGCAGAACACATCATCAGGGTTAAAAAGAAACGATCCAAAGGTCGACGCACCAAAGTTCTTGTCAAAGAGGTCCCTCGCACTCTTTCCGAGATCTCCAAACAGAGGTGGGGTATTCGACATTCTCAGTGTTCCTGGAAATATAGGAATAGTTCGTAACCAAGATTACCGCCCCACTGCTAAAAATACGTAAACAGCACAAATACGCTGGCTGCTACATTGGCCTTGCTCCCGTATCTGCCATTATCATGTTTTTTACACAAAACCCCAGATACCTTCCTTTTTTCCGCTTACTTTTTCAACAAGGCGGTGGATCGTTCACCACTTCTGATCAGGGTCTGCAAAATGGCGTGAACAATTTGCGCATGCGTCAACTTTTTAGACCGTGCAACGGGTGATTCTAAATATAGCACTTCAAGGGTGTGTCCCTTAAATATGTTCGGAATGGATCTTAATTTTTGCAATGTTTCTATACGCCAATCAGATATTATAAGCAGCATTTCCAACTTATAATTAGTACATGTATTATGGGGGGTGGGGGAGAACGTACATGTATTATCATTATGAAATGAAATTCAATTTAGGTTATGCAAATCCATGGCAACGGGTCATGCTTACATGCAGTCTTTAATTAGAATTGCAACGGGTGCCGGATGGCTATGGGAGTGCTGATGATTTTATAATTCTACGGGGTTTGGGCAAAGGATCAACCATGAAGCTTTGTACCATATGAAAACACTAACATACAGGTGTATGATGGGCACAACGTGTAGTCTAGCTGTTCTCCACAACCGAGCTTGTTGTCATCCTCTACAACACGATGCACCAAGTATCTTACCTTTCAAGACTCAGTGGCAATGGTCAACTATTGAATGCAAATTAGTTTCAGTTTTTCATTTACAGCAAGGTCAAGTGTACCCATCCTGAAAGGTGAATACAAATCACTCACCCTATACAAGAATACTGAATAACTGGATTCGAATAATATTTTTATGTCTTCTTTTATACAGGGTGTCTACGAAAGAACACATCAAAATATTGGAAGTGCTTAACTATAGGCAGGATTGAGATAAGAATTGGAACTTACATGATACAGTATGCTCCAATGATTTTAAGTTGGACCAAATCTTAAGATTTTTTTCTCAATCCTGCTGAAAGTTAAGCACTACCAATATTTTGGTTTCGTAGACATTCAGTATTTGACTGACCAGCCTAAATCATATGCAGAGTACTAACAGAATTCTAGATTTGGTTGGTGATCATGTAAAACCTGGGTCAATAATTATGATTTGAGATATATGAACACCTATTTGCTCAGTTACAAGTAGACTTTTTGACACTAAACATAAGACAGCATCCAGCACGTTACGGGCTATATACGCTGCATCAGTCAATGACTAGATCGTCCTAGTCAGGCACGCCAGCAACAGAACGATAGTACCAAATGCAAAACAATGTAATATTGCACAACCACGCATCACGTAAACACGAATAATCAGTAATAACTGTTACACATACAACTTTCTGGACCTAAGATAAATGTGGGACCAAAAGTTCAACACTACATGGCGTACTTCCTTGTCCATTCCTTTGCCAGCTCATTGTAACGTGGTCTATCTGTCTTGTAAATGCGGGCAATGTCAGGGACCAACGGATCATCAGGATTAGGGTCACACAGCAGACTGCATATTGAAAGCAAAACTGGTGGAGCAAGTCATTGAAAGATGAGACACCAAAATGCAGAAATGGTCAGTGTACATCGACAGGTTCTTTAATTACAAATGGTGAACCAGGCGATTCAAATTATGTACAGATAAGAATTAAAAACCATGGATTTGCAAACACATTTCACTATTCCCACTCATGCCTGGACTACCAATGAGCACCCTAGTGAAACTTCTCCCACCAGAGAACCCCCCCATTCTGCCTTCTGGAAAACTGACCTTTTGAAATTGTGAGTGCTGGACTCCATTGTGCCCTCAAAATATCCAAACAAATACTTCCATTCGAATTAATGTTTGGATGGTAAATTTTGGTTGTGAATGCCACCTGTTGATCGGTACACAGGGGACAGTGTAATGTGAGGTTCAGTCAATGTTACTCTCTGACCTTAGGAGGCTTGAAAGGGTAGTCTGTTGGGAAATGAATAGTCAGGAAAAAGACACCATTTTGATATGGGCTGTCCGGCTGAGAGAGAGGACAAGAGACTATAGTTCATAGGAGTTTAAACACCCATAGAGCAATGTTCAGTAGCCATTTATTGTATCAGGTATGCGTGTGCCGCAACAAAATTCGGAACCCCAGCCCATTGCGTTCATAGATTCAGGCAGGCTTCACTGTGTACTTGAGATAAAGCATGTGTATGTTGTGTAAACTCTACATACTGCAGGGACAAGGCATTGCTGGAACCACTTCTTGCTATGGCTAGGCACCTCACTACATTTTTTATTCAGACTTCCATTGCCACTTGCTTTGCTCAGGTCTAAATGGTACCATAGTACACGAGATCACATGTGCTCAGCATATGAAAGACTTTTACACATTACATTAGGGGCTGAATTGTTCAAGCCTTAGCTCAGAAGCTGCCCTCAGCCCATGGGGGCACACACAAATAAAACGAAAGAATGCAGATGTATACACAGAACTGCTTACCGGCCCCATGATTGTCGCTTGCCAGTGAAATACTAGGTAGAATAGAGAAAGAAGGAACTTACACGTGTGACCAGGCATGCATCATCAGCATATCAAAATTGATCTGCCATCAGTGATACATTGACAGCAAGGACACAACATGCATACAACACGTGGGGGTACTTTAAACCACGAGCCCACTTTGCAGTTAAACCGCATTGTCCAAATATCAGAACCTATATCCTTATCAAAGTGCATGGACGAATACATGCATAACTGATCACGTGTTCTGAATAAATACCAGGACAAAATAATATTCAGTTTGATGCAAGTTGTTGTCTGCCATTTATGGCCTAACACAAAATACTCCAGCTATGTTATTAACCAACCATAGCATCCCCCCCCCCCCCCCCCCCCCCCCTGCAATTGAGTGAACACATTGACACCACCCTCTCTCCTCAAACAGAATATGGAATTCTGAACACACAGACACCACATTGATGCATGCTGTGTGTGGAAACGAAACACTACACACATCTCCCCCCACAAACACATGCCACACTTACAATCATCTCCAACTGGTCCAGCAGAGCATTGTGCTGGAGGATCCCGCCCCAAGTCCTGAAGTTCCTGCGTTAAAAAAAGGATTTCGTGAAGGAAGATACATTGCCATCAAGTGGAATGGATCAAAGTGAGTACCAGTGCAAATCTGCATAGAACCAACCACACATAGAGACAACAAGGTTTTGTGTAGATACCAAATGGTTAACAACATACAGCCTGTATCTACAGGAGCCTGTGCTGATGTAAGCCTCGTTGTGGACAAGTGCAAGCACAAACAACAAATTAAAACTACCAAAATCCCAAAAAGCATTATGCTAATCCAACTGGTGTGGTGTGTATACAAATAGCAGTTCCTACCTAGCCAGTACTAGACACATAGAGTTGGATGGTTGCTAAAGGAACTAAGGAATCGAGGTACGGTACCATTCATCTTCCAAGTGAAGTGCCATCTCAACTACAAAGCATCATCATCACATGATCTATCACACGATCACCAAATAAAGTAAAGAGTTCACATAAGAATTAATAGCATGCAGATCAAAACGTTTGGTTCCAGCAAGTGTCTAACTCTTTATCACCACTAACATTGACAATATACTCTAACTAGAACACACCTCTGGACTCAAATTCTCATTTACAGTTCCACAGAGTGAATCACTACAATGAATGCACTGCATCTGTACCTATGTGGTTGGCTCATCCTAACGCACTGCATCAAATCTCACAATTACAGCAATAAACAGCACTCAATAAGAACACCAGCAAACTGTCACAAATCAGTTTATGGTGTACTCGTTTCTCTTTACACCGTCGTCCAAAAAATAGCAATAACTTGCTACAACACAGTATTAATAACTTGCTACAACACAGTATTAAAGAAGCGTTGTAGTGTGCTGAATTGGACCACTGCTAATACAACATTGCCATGCCTGTGACGGGAGTCGTCATTTCAAGGCTCTGGTAGGGCTTATCGACAAACACCAGACAGTCACACTAGCCGAACGTGACTGCCACTGGTACCCAAAAGCAAAAAGAATGGACTGATGCAGAGGAAAGGCACGTGTAGTGACGAAGTACGCATTGCGTTCACATGACAAAGGATTAGCGCTGAGTATTTCGCACTCCCATCCTCCCCCCTGCCCAATTACGCGCCCTGCACTCCCATCCTCCCCCCTGCCCAATTACGCGCCCTCTTTCTGCGCATGCAAGTTAGTCTACGTAAACAAGTCACTTCTACCGGGGGTATTTCCCTTCCCTTCCTCGTTCACCACACTCCTCTGCCCGCACTTCTGAACAAGCCTTACTCTACCATATTAATAACAAATATATCAAACCAGGACTTCGTTGACAAGTTGTCGCAGACGCTCATGAACTAAAATCAGTCCTTATTGTACAAGGACATAGAACTAAAGAACGTACACACGCAGTGACTACATATTTGCGTACAAATCAAAAGAACCCAGAAGCAGGTTGATCAAACGTAACATGCCCGTCACTCCAAAATTTCGTAGCTATGTCCTACCTTGTTGATTCTCTTCAAAGCCATTTGTAAATATATTGTTTAGTGTTTCTTCCCCTTTCAAAATATTTCAAGAGACAGAACTACAGGCCAGGTGGCCGGTAAACTTTCTATGGTCCAAAAAACCTCACCGGCTACAAGCGAGGATGTTCACGTGACCGTAGTCCGGAAATGACTGGGCATTTTTGAAGAATGCTCTGGTGCTTTTTCTCCCAGAATCTGTATTTAGAGCATACGGTATTCCTAACGATAATACACACCAATAATTAATCTTGCGTCGTATTAAAGTCAGCAAATTCGCATTTTCTTATGACTGTGCGGCTTCATGTTACTCGGATAAAGTACCACACGCACTTGTAATACACTGACTTGTGTACGTATACGAGAAACAGGCTGCATCAATGTCAACCAGCAGGTCATAATTTACTTGCGTTCTAGGCATATTTCCACTTTTCAATAGTTTACTGAGTATCCGACAAATGGACCGTGGTTAACGTTGAAGAACCCACGTGCAATAGATGGACAGAACAACAAGAGATGAAACGCACAACAGTGAATTGTGGTGGGCGTTTCCAACGTGGGCGTTAAATAAAAGCATTGAGTGCATGCTTGTATGTTTATTTCCGAGCATGTACATTGGCATGGATTTTCACACACCCACCCACCCACACACACACACACACATACACACACACACACACACACACACACACAACACAAGCAAACATAATGCAGACCCATCTTTATGAGGCTGTGTGTTGCCTGTTTCCTCTTGACCACTCACAGTTCACCCTGCTGTCTTTTCCCTTGTAGGTCCATTCTGTGGTGTGGAGTTACATTGTAATGGCAGCAGGCTTGCCAGTGGCTCTTTTGACAAGACTGTGACTATATGGACACTCGACTCAGATCGGCTGGTGAGCAGCTGTGTAGCATGTGTGGTGTGCTTTGAATAGAATTATGCCACCTCAACATCTGGTGTGCTGTAGATAGAACTGTGCCACCTCCTTGTGCACTTGTACTGCTGATATTGGCCTCTCCACTTCACCTCTTCCCCATCCATTAACTATTCTCACTCCTCTTTTACCCACTGGTTTCATTTGTGACATTTCATATACTAAAGCACTGTGGTTACTGATTTATGTATAAGGTAGCTATCCAGTAAGCAATCAACATAAAGGTGGCTGTCAAGTAATTGTGACAACCAATTGACATATTGTGCAGTAGTTGGAGACATCTAACAATTTTCCAAATTTGAGTAAATCAAATGTAACGTGATAGCAGCAAAAACCTGTTCCATACCTGTATTATCACATGACTTGCACTCTCTTGCCTGTATTATCACATGACTTGCACTGTATTATCACATGACTTGCACTCTCTTGCCTGTATTATCACATGACTTGCACTCTCTTGTTATGTGATTGTCATGGAATTGCCATTCAGGGTACTGCTTTACCTGCATCCGACCTAGCCAGATGCTTGTCACAGCTTCCTTGGACAAAACCATTCACCTGTCTACCACCACTACTGCAACACATCTGCTGCATCTGTTATGTGCCATTTCATTTCTTCCTTGTCTATCTATTTTTTACACCTTCTGTTGCATTTTGCTTGACTGCCTAAATGGTGTGCAAAGTAAGGAACATAACTGAGAATTTGCAGATCGGGTTCCACTACATAGAACCATGATTATGTACAGTGTCTTGTTGGGTTTGTTGTCACATGTCTGGGCTGCTGCCAATAACATACAGTACACTTGAAAGGCATTTGTGATAGGAGCACAAGAATGATCCATCTCCCTAGTAAAAGTCTCTCTTCCAAGTACAACTGAACACACAATCTACACTGCACACTAATTAATCAACCACACAAATACACATATCTTTCTGGGGTGCCTCTTCCTGAAGCAAATGTGGGACCACTACATGGCGTACTTCCTTGTCCATTCCTTTGCCAGCTCATTGTAACGTGGTCTATCTGTCTTGTAAATGCGGGCAATGTCAGGGACCAACGGATCATCAGGATTAGGGTCACACAGCAGACTGCATATCGAAAGCAAAACTGGTGGAGCAAGACATTGAAAGGTGAGCCACCAAAATGCAGAAATGCATGCAGAAATGGTTGCATACTAGTATTGATAACTTTTGGATACTACCTCCCTTAACTGCAGGTGATTCAAATTATATACAGAGTACGAATTAATAACCATGGATTTGCACACACATTATCTACCCATGCCTCATTGTATGTGGGCAGTCCTCTCAGACACAGTAAACAAATGCCTGCACTCCTTCCTGCCTTCTAGAAAACTGACCTTTTGAAACTGTGAGTGCTGGACTCCATTGTGCCCTCAAAATATCCAAACAAATACTTCCATTTGCGTTAATGTTAGGATGGTAAATTTTGGTTGTGAATGCCACCTGTTGATCGGTACACAGGGGACAGTGTAATGTGAGGTTCAGTCAATGTTACTCTCTGACCTTAGGAGGCTTGAAAGGGTAGTCTGTTGGGAAATGAATAGTCAGGAAAAAGACACCATTTTGATATGGGCTGTCCGGCTGAGAGAGAGGACAAGAGACTATAGTTCATAGGAGTTTAAACACCCTTAGAGCAATGTTCAGTAGCCATTTATTGTATCAGGTATGCGTGCGCCGCAACAAAATTCGGAACCCCAGCCCATTGCGTTCATAGATTCAGGCAGGGACAGTATACTTGAGATACAGTATGTAACAACTCTATATACTGCATGGACAAGGTCACTTCTTGCTATGGGTAGGCACCTCACTACATTTTGTATTCAGACTTCCATTGCCACTTGCCTTGCTCAGGTCTAAATGGTACCCGTAGTACACGGGATCTCATGTGCTCGGCATATGAAAGACTTTTACACATTACATTAGGGGCTGAATTGTTCAAGCCTTAGCTCAGAAGCTGCCCTTTCTAACTAGTCAGCCCATGGGGGCACACACAAATAAAACGAAAGAATGCAGGTGTATACACAAAACTGCTTACCGGCCCCATGATTGTCGCTTGCCAGTGAAATACTAGGTAGAATAGAGAAAGAAGGAACTTACACTTGTGACCAGGCATGCATCATCAGCATATCAAAATTCATGGAGTTAATCTGCCATCAGTGATACATTGACAGCAAGGACACAACATGCATACAACACGTGGGGGGTACTTTAAACCACGAGCCCACTTTGCAGTTAAACCACATTGCCCAAATATCAGAACCTATATCCTTATCAAAGTGCATGGACGCATACATGCAAAGGTACAATAACTGAGCAATAACTGATTACATGTTCTGAATAATTACCAGGAAAAAATATTCAGTTTGATGCAAGTTGTTGTCTGCCATTTATGGCCTAACACAAAATACTCCAGCTATGTTATTAACCAACCATAGCATCCACCCCCCCCCCCCCCCCCCTGCAATTGAGTGAACACATTGACACCACCCTCTCTCCTCAAACAGAATATGGAATTCTGAACACACAGACACCACATTGATGCATGCTGTGTGTGGAAACGAAACACTACACACATCTCCCCCCACAAACACATGCCACACTTACAATCATCTCCAACTGGTCCAGCAGAGCATTGTGCTGGAGGATCCCGCCCCAAGTCCTGAAGTTCCTGCGTTAAAAAAAGGATTTCGTGAAGGAAGATACATTGCCATCAAGTGGAATGGATCAAAGTGAGTACCAGTGCAAATCTGCATAGAACCAACCACACATAGAGACAACAAGGTTTTGTGTAGATACCAAATGGTTAACAACATACAGCCTCTATCTACAGGAGCCTGTGCTGATGTAAGCCTCGTTGTGGACAAGTGCAAGCACAAACAACAAATTAGCAACAAATTAAAACTACCAAAATCCCAAAAAGCATTATGCTAATCCAACTGGTGTGGTGTGTATACAAATAGCAGCTCCTACCTAGCCAGTACTAGACACATAGAGTTGGATGGTTGCTAAAGGAACTAAGGAATCGAGGTAGGGTACCATCCATCTTCCAAGTGAAGTGCCCTCTCAGTTACACAGCTTCATCATCACATGACCTATCACATGATCTATCACATGATCACCAGATACAGTACACAAATCTTTGCATGCCATCTCTGCATCAGTGAAGAGTATACCATACATCCAAATATTTGGTTCCCTCCGTTTTGTAGTTTTCAGGTGTTCTTATTATTCACTAATCTACTCTCTAACTAGAACACACCTCTGGACTCAAACACTCATTTACAGACGATCTGAAGAAGGATGGGGAGTGAGGTGTTGGTAAAGGAAATGCACCTATGGTTGGCTCAACTCGCACTGCATCGAATCACATTATAGCAACCAACAGCAATCAATAACACACAATAAAACTGTCACGAAACGACTTAAATTGCAATCATTTTCTCCCTTACACTGACGTCTTAAAAAGTTGCTACAAAAGTAGCGAACTTTATAGTGTGCTGTTAGCCGTAGACTCGAACACTGCTAATACAGAACTGCGATGCGTCTTTGGACAGATCTAAGCTAGTAGACACTGTCTGCAAACACCAGGCATTTACACTAACTGAACATGACTGCACAGCATAGTGTCGTACTACCGCATATGCAAAAAGGACGGACCGATGTACAGGGAAAGTACATGAAGCAGACAGAAATTCAATTGACAAAGGATTAGCGCTAGTCTCGTCCTCCCCTTCCTCAGTCACGCACCCTCGAAGCATCAGCGTATATTAGCCACCCCTTTAGACCCCTCCCCCACTCCCCACTCACAATACTACGACGTTACTGAACGACCAGTCCTATTGTACAAGAGGCACATTTAACTAAAGAACGCACAGACGCAGTGATAATTGATTTAAAAAAACCACAGAAGCGGGTTGATCAAACGTAACTTGTCCCGTCACTCTAAACTTGTCCTACCTTGTTGATTCGCTTCAAAGCCATTTGTAAATAGATTCGTTTGATGTTCTTTCTCCTTTCAAAATAGTTCAAGAGACAGAAGTACAGGCCAGGTGGCCGGTAAACTTTCTATGGTCGACACCTCACCGGCTAAGCAAGGAGTTCACGTGACCGTAGACTAACGAATGCGTCATGGTGCCGTTTTCATATTTCCCCGAAGTGATGATGTAATTCGTGACAATAAAAAAATGCACTACAGTGTAAGTGCACTACAGCATGATTTATGCTTACAGTATGTTAGCAAAATATGACATTTTCTTACAAATATGCATGGTTAGGGCTACACGCTACCCTGATAAATGAGCTGTACCACACGCACATGTAATTCACTGGCTTCCAACAAATAGGCTGCTGCAATCAGAGATGCATAATGCTCGTCCAGTCTCTGCTTCAATATATAAGGTGATAATGTATTTATGTTCAGTCCATCTCGTCAATTTTATTTTTAACCCGGCAACCACTGGACCATACGATTAGGCGCGTCCACGTGGAATAGATGGACGAGGCCATCGAGAGGCAGACCTATTTGAAAGATAAAATAGCCTATTTTGAGAATAACAAGCGAAGCAAAGAGTACGTCGCACACCAAGCCAAGGTTAGATCGTGGTGGGCGTTCCCAACGTGGGCATTAAATAAAACAATCTGCATTGGTTTAGTAGTTATAGAAGATCTACTTAAGGAGAGAGTTTGTTTCTTCATTGCTTTCGGGGGGGGGGGGGGGGGGGAGGGGAGGGTGATTACCTAAAACGAATTAAAACTTGGTGACTTTGCACCTGTATATTCGAAGGTGGTGTGGGGGATTTTACGAGCCTACTCGGGCATACGCAGTAAAGAGTCAGCATGTGTGTTGACCGAACCACTGGGTAGTACGGGAATTAGCTGCTTTGCAACACGGGGCTTGCTACTTGATTACATCGAGCAAAATTACTTGCAGTGCCTCAAATGTAGGTGTGGTGTAGCTATGGCAGTATGTAGGGTAACGTGAGAAGTGGTGGGCAGTAGGATGCCGAGCACTACTTACGCTATCGCGCACTACCTAATCTACCCTATGTGTGGTGTAGCTGTGCCCGTGTGTAGTGTAGTTATGCCGTATGTAGGTGTGGTGTAGCTGTGTCCGTATGTAGGTGTGGTGTGACCTTTGCCTGGTGCACCAGATATGCTGAGCTATAACAGTGGGGGGGAGGGAGGGAGGGTGCGTGTCTGTAATTTATTCAAGCTATAAAGCTAAGATAACTTATGTGATAACTGATACCAAGACATTCCTGCCCATATATACCGGGTGTCCACGAAAGAACGCAATCTATCAAATATTATTCCCGTTCAAAAGCATTGCGTTCTTTCGTGGACACCCGGTATACGTGTAGATGGATTCATACATCCACGCACACACACACACATGTGCACACACATACACACATAATGCATGATCTGCCATTACAGGGACTGTTTGTTGCCTGTTTCCTCTTCACCACTCACAGTTGTTTCACCCAGCTGTCTTTTCCCTTGTAGGTCCATTCTGTGGCGTGGAGTTGTGATGGCAGCAGGCTTGCCAGTGGCTCTTTTGACAAGACTGTGACTATATGGACACTCGACTCAGATCGGCTGGTGAGCAGCTGTGTAGCATGTGTGGTGTGCTTTGAATAGAATTATGCCACCCTCAACATCTGGTGTGCTATAGAGAACTGGTGCCACTCCGTGTGCACGGGTATGCTGATATTGAGTATGCCCGTACAAGCGCGCGGGCACGCACCGCGGCCCAGCCAGGAACGAGCGGCCCAAGCCAGGAACGAGGCCCAGCACCGCGGCCCCACCAGGAACGAGGCCCAGCACCGCGGCGCCAGCCAGGAACGAGGCCCAGCACCGCGGCCCAGCCAGGAACGAGGCCCAGCACCGCGGCCCACCAGGAACGAGGCCCAGCACCGCGGCCAGCCAGGAACGAGGCCCAGCACCGCGGCCCCACCAGGAACGAGGCCCAGCACCGCGGCCCCACCAGGAACGAGGCCCAGCACCGCGGCGCCAGCCAGGAACGAGGCCCAGCACCGCGGCCCACCAGGAAGAGGCCCAGCACCGCGGCGCCAGCCAGGAACGAGGCCCAGCACCGCGGCCCACCAGGAACGAGGCCCAGCACCGCGGCCACCAGGAACAGAGGCCCAGCACCGGCCCACCAGGAACGAGGGCCCAGCACCGCGGCCCACCAGGAACGAGGCCAAAGCACGAGGCCCCACCAGGAACGAGGCCAGCACCGGGGCGCCAGCCAGAAGAGGCCCAGCACCTCGGCCCCACCAGAACGAGGCCAGCACCGCGGCCCAACCAGGAAACGAGGCCCAGCACACGCCGGCCCACCAGGAACGAGCCACACAACCTCCCCCCATTAACGATCCCATCACTTCCACCAGTAACTATTCCCAGCACCTTTGCTCCATCCAGTAACTATTCCCATCACCCTTCCCCACCATTAACTATTCCCATCACCTCTTCCCCATCCATTAACTTTCCATCACCTCTTCCCCATCCCATTAACTATTCTTTTTAACCACTGGTTTCCATTTTCACTTAGATACTGTTATGAAATATACAAGTGATACAGTACACATCAGAAACATTATGGAAAGTCATGGTTTACCCAATTAATAACCATTACAGTATTGCTTCTGTTTAGATTTGGGCAGTCATAAAGCCCATATATGGGCAGTCATAAAGCCCATATATGGGCATTCATAAGCCCATATATGGGCATTATCTTTAGAAAAAGACTCAGTGATCATGTCTAGGTGTTGGCACTGCGGACCTTTTACTGATTTGCTGGGTAGCTGGGTAGGTGACAATCCTCAACTTAGGGTGGCTGTCAGAAAAGGAGTGTTGTCTGTTCCATTGACATTTGTTCTATGTATTGACTTGGCTGGTTTCATTTAACAATTTTAAACATGCAGTGATAGCAGAAACCTTTAAGTGCATGTTATCATGTCACATAATCCTATCTGCTTGTCACATGATTATACCTGCTTGTCATGTGATCACACTAGTCCAAAGAGGGGAACTACAAGGTACACTCAGGCAGTGTGGATCAGCTTTGTTGGCATCCGACCAAGCACAGATGTGCTGGTCACAGCTTCCCTTGGACAAAAACCATTCGCCCTGTGGGATGCAAGAGGTACTCTACCACCACTACTGCAACACATCTGCTGAATCTGTGCCTTGTCTATCTTAACCCCTCTGCATCCACTCTCCCACTCCACCCAACCCTCTCCCTCCACCTCCCACTCCACTCCAACCCTCCTCCCCCCACTCCCCACCCACTCACCCAACCTCCCCTCCACCCCACTCCCACCCCACCCACCCTCTCCAACCCACTCTCCCACGCCCCACTCCAACCCTCCAACCCCCCCCCACCCCCACCCCCAACCCTCTCCCTCACCCTCCAACCCTCGCGACCACCCCCACCCTCCAACCACTCCCAATCGCCAACCCTCCCACTCCACTCCCCCCCCCACCCAACCAACCCGCTCCCCCACCGAGCCCACCCACGCCACAACCTCCAACCCCTCCTCCCAACCACTCCAACACCCGCGCCACGCCACGCCAACCCGAGCCCGCCACGCGCCCACCCCACGCCAACCGCGCGCCTACGCGCCCACGCCACGCCAACCCCGCGCCCCGCCACCGCCCACGCCACGCCAACCCGCGCCCGCCACGCGCCCACGCCACGCCAACCCGCGCCCGCCACGCCCCACGCCACGCCAACCCGAGCCCGCCACGCGCCCACGCCACGCCAACCCGCGCCGCCAGCGCCCACTCCGCCAACACCGCGCCCGCACGCGCACGCCACGCCAACCCGCGCCGCCACGCGCCCACGCCACGCCAACCCCTGCGCCCGCCAGCGCCCACGCCCGCCAACCCGCGCCCGCCACGATGCCACGCCACCCAACCTCTCCCGCCATTCGCCCACTCCACGCCAACCCCCTCCCCGCCACGCTCCCACCATCCAACCCTCTCCTCCACTCCCACGCCATCAACCCCGCCCCCACGCGCCCACCACTGCCAACCCTCTCCCTCCACTCCCCACGCCACTCCACCGCTCCCTCCACTCTCCCACTCCACTCCAACCCCTCTCCCTCCACTCCTCCCACTCCTCCAAACCCTCCTCCCTCCACTCTCCCACTCCACTCCAACCCTCTCCCTC
The DNA here is from genome assembly GCA_013339895.1 of Ephydatia muelleri. Lineage (NCBI taxonomy): Eukaryota > Metazoa > Porifera > Demospongiae > Spongillida > Spongillidae > Ephydatia > Ephydatia muelleri. The sequence continues at coordinate 9,670,296 of JABACO010000010.1, read as the reverse complement.
CATTCTCCCACTCCACTCCAACCCTCTCCCTCCACTCTCCCACCCCACTCCAACCCTCTCCACTAACCCCTCTCCTCTCTTCCTCGATGTTGACATCATGTCATGTGTGCTACCAGCTGGCAAGTCAACACACTCAGTGAACACCAAAGGTGAGAACATCAACATCTGCTGGAGCAACAATGGACACACTATTGCTGTAGGCAACAAGGTCAGCCAAAGACTAAGCAGTGGGTGGTGAGTAGTGGGTGGGGCAAGAAAGTGATTGGAGGGAGTGGAAATTTAAATGGGCTTTGTCTGTCCCAGGAAGATCTTCTAACCTTTGTGGATGTGAGGACCCTGAAAGTGAAACATGAAGAACAGTTCAAGTTTGAGGTATGGTGTTTGCTCTGGAGGTGTGGCAATTATCAGATTTGCTTTTCTGCTGGGGTCATTGTTGTGTGCATGTGTGTGTGTGCATGTGTGTATGTGCATGTGTGTGAGTGTGTGCATGTGTGTGGTTGTGAGTGTGTGCATGTGTGTGTGTGTGCATGTGTGTGCATGTGTATGTGTGCTGCATGTGTGTGGTTGTGAGTGTGTGCATGTGTGTGTTGTGTGTGTGTGTGCATGTGTGTGCATGCGTGTGGTTGTGAGTGTGTGCATGTGTGTGCATGTGTGTGTGTGCGTGTGTGTGGGTGTATCTGTTTATTCAGTGGATGTGTCTTATGTATTTGGTTTAATTTAAAGTATTTGGCAAATCTTTTATAGCAAAAACAGTATTGTATGTTGCCATATGTGTGGGGCAATAAGATAGTGTTCAGTGTGCATTGTGTGAGATGTGTACCTCTGTTAATAGATTCATTGTGCTAGTGTGAGGCCATTTGTGATTTATTCATTACTCTTGTGGGTGTGGTTACGATAAGGATTGTGTCAATCCAAAATGTAGCATTTCAACTGCACATGCGGGTATTTAATTACTGTAACCTGTTCTCTTGTGTTTATGCTGGTAGTATGATATGGAGGGGTTGTGATGGTTGGTGGAGTATGATATGGAGGGGTTGTGATGGTTGGTGGAGTATGCACGAGTATCTGTCATTGCAGGTAAATGAAATAGCTTGGAACAAGGAGAATGACCAGTTTTTCCTCACCAATGGCAATGGATGTGTAGTCATTCTGAGGTAATGGCAGCTGTTTGTTAATTATCTGCTGGTTACTATGGTGATAACAATGTACAAGTGTTTTATTTTCTTTCACATGTAACAACACACATACCACACACACACACATCACACAACACACACACAGCTGGCCAGACATGAAAGTCTTGCACACGATCACTGCTCATCCTGCCAACTGTATTTGCATAGAGTTTGATCCATCTGGAAAGTGAGTGTTGGGATGTTCGAGTGAGGGACATTGAATGAGTGCGCACAACTGTTTGTATTCTACTGCAACTATTCGAAGCCACACGATCTGAGTAGCTCACATGACTAGGTCACATGACTAAGGCACATGACTAAGTCACATGACTAGGTCACATGACTAAGGCACATGACTAAGTCACATGACTAGGTCACATGACTAAGGCACATGATGAATCGATGGCAGTCTCAATGAATTATTCTTTTAGTGTGTCATCTTGCAGCAATTGCAATTGTGTGTTGTCTTCTTTCATGCTGGTGTGTGTGTTGTTTTCTTCCATGCTAGTGTGTGTGTGGTGTCTTCTTTCATGCTGGTGTGTGTGTTGTTTTCTTCCATGCTAGTGTGTGTGTGGTGTCTTCTTTCATGCTGGTGTGTGTGTTGTTTTCTTCCATGCTAGTGTGTGTGGTGTCTTCTTTCATGCTGGTGTGTGTTGTTTCTTCATGCTAGTGTGTGTGTGGTGTCTTCTTTCATGCTGGTGTGTGTGTTGTTTTCTTCCATGCTAGTGTGTGTGTGGTGTCTTCTTTCATGCTGGTGTGTGTGTTGTTTTCTTCCATGCTAGTGTGTGTGTGGTGTCTTCTTTCATGCTGGTGTGTGTGTGTTGTTTTCTTCTTTCATGCTGGTGTGTGTGTGTTGTTTTCTTTCATGCTGGTGTGTGTGTGTTGTCTTCTTCCATGCTGGTGTGTGTGTGTTGTCTTCTTTCATGTTGTTGTGTGTGTGTGTTGTTTTCTTCTTCCATGCTAGTGTGTGTGTGGTGTCTTCTTTCATGCTGATGTGTGTGTGTTGTCTTCTTTCATGCTGGTGTGTGTGTGTTGTCTTCTTCCATGCTGGTGTGTGTGTGTTGTCTTCTTCCATGCTGGTGTGGTACATGTTTCATTGGTCAGGTACTTTGCTGCTGGAAGTGCCGATGCTCTCACCAGTCTATGGGATGTCTCCGAACTGACTTGCATTCAGATGTTTTCACGACTAGAGTATGTTCTTCCACAGGTCACCTATTCATTCCTCTTTAAATTCCTTGCTTGTCTCCTCTTCTTTTCTGATCCTCTCACCTCCTTCCCACATCTCCCTCCTTACCAATCTCCCTCATCCCCACCCATCCCCACCCCTCCCTCATCCCTTCCTCTATTTGTAATGCGAGTATCACTAATCCTCAAGATTTGCACATGTGAGCGGGTCGGGTAGAAACAACATGTTTGCCCCTATTTGAATATTTCGAGATAACATGGCTCAACATTTTTGTACCAAGCTATTTGGTACGTAATGACAGAAATGGCTAGTCCTATGTGTCAAGAAGATTCGCTGAAATGCTATTCATCTGATTTATTTGCGCGAGGTCATGCCAGAGTGCGCCTTACAAACGGATGTGGGACAACATGGTGTTGACCGAGTCTGACTCTGAGAGTGACAGTGCAGGATCAGGAGGGCAAGCTCCACAGCCAGCAGCAAAGAAGAAAGAGAGCTGTGTCTGTAGAATTGCTTTGGGAGTACACAAGGAGTTCTTCAAAGCAATGAAGGTCACTGGGGCTGTGCTGAAGAAAAGGCAACAATGTAAGGCGCGCCAAAGGTGATGCTGCCACCATGCATCTGGCTATAAAGGCACAGAATGCCTCGCTGCTGGCCAATATTTTTGGTGCAATAGGAAATTACTTGTACTGTGCTGCTTGCATTGTCTCTGCTCTTGGTGTTTGGGAGAAACGTTTGGCCGGTCTACACAAAGTAATGACCAGGGGACCAGAGGACCAGAGGACCAGAGGACCAGAGGACCAGGGGACCAGAGGACCAGGGGACCAGAGGACCAGAGGACCAGGGGACCAGGGGACCAGAGGACCAGAGGACCAGGGGACCAGAGGACCAGAGGACCAGGGACAACTTCCGAGGTTGTAGTACAACTCACCACAAGAGCAGCGTCTAGACCTGATGCTCTCTGTTAGCGTTGTCTGGGGTTTTCCGCAAATGGTTGGGTTTATCCCATTCTTGGATAGCAAAGGAAGGGTTTTCAAGAGAAAATGGAATTTGGACTTCTAGGGGGTAACATGTCATTTCTACCAGACCCGCTCACACATACACATCTTGTGGTATGCGCTTGAGGTTTATGAGTGCACATTGCAGCTGCCTGTTGCTAATTGGCTTAATTGCTTCATTCTTTTCACAGCTGGCCAGTGAGAACACTTAGCTTTAGTTATGACAGCCAGCTACTAGCTTCAGCCAGTGAAGATCTCTTCATCGACATTGTGAGTACTTGTGTGTGTGGTGTGGGTGTGGCACCGAGTGTACCTTCCAGTTAACTAAACATTTCCTTTATTGTCCACTGGAATGTTGATATTGTAGCGCAACCCCAGTCCCCAGTCCCAACGGACTATGAACTGGTGACAGTTTTAACACACCACACATACAATACACGCGATTATGTACTGTTGTACTTACAGCTAACTATTGTGCACATGTCACTGGAGTTCTTGACAGTTCTGCCGCCAGGCTGTCGCTAGTAGATTTCCGCATGTGTACAGCCATTGCCATGGTTACAATATGAATATTCTCAGCACGTAGTAATTACTGAATACAAGTTATATATGGCTAGGCTAATGGACACAGTTTAACCCCTAGAGCTATGTGTGGTTGATTTACTGTCTAGGTAAGATCTGTAAACTTGACATCACTTCATTTATTGATGCCTGCGGTTCAGAACGATGAATGATAATTGTGGTACATGATTGTGGAGGTGTGAGATGATGGCACCATTCCCCTTAACAAGTCCCCAGCCCATTAACAAGTCCCCAGCCCATTAACAAGTCCCCAGCCCCTTAACAAGTCCTCAAGCCCTTCAATGAGTGCCTAGCTTCTTGCCCTGTCACACTATCTTCCAGAGGTAGGAGAGTGAGGTGGAGATGAGGATGGAAATGGTTCGCTTGTTGGTTAACTATGTTTAATTAATATCCCTTCCCCCCCCCCCCCCCCCCCCCCCAAGTAAAATAAGGAGACTTCCCTGTACCAATAGGGTAACTAGATCGTGTGATACACTGAGCTCAGCAGTGTTATTAAATGTTGTGCATAATACATCATCTGACTCATTATCATTCCCACAACTAGTTCCTGTAATCTAATGGTTAATTGGAAATATTTATGTCCATGTTTAAGCAACGCTATGTTAATAATTTATTAATAAGGGTCCACTGATTTTTAATTTAACTATGCGCATTTACACGCATTTATTAATGAGCGCATGACTATTGATAATAAGTTGGTAACTTGCAGGCGCATGCCTTCTCAAAACTCTTGCACGAAGTTTGGCAATTTTTAATTTCTGTGGCTGTTTGTTGCCAACAAATTCGACCCGTTAGCATATCATTCGGAAAGATATAGCAAAATTCCAACAAAGACATGTTTCACTCGACTCTACAGAGTAGAAGGCTAACTATAACCGTTACGTTTGGACTCAGTGTGACAACATGAATACCATTTTGTAAGGGGATGATGTGGATATCTGAATGTGAAACATACACCACGTAGTGCAAATCGTTGCGAAGATAGCGTTGCTCAAACTTGGTCATAAATATTTCCGATTAGTATACCCCGGCCGGCCGGGTACAATATACGAGACTCCCTGGTATGTGTTCACAGCAGTGCATCATTTTTGATTCATGTCACATTACATCATCTTCAAAGTTGTCATCTTGCTGCAGGCTTACGTGCACACAGGAGAGAAGGTGGCCCAGGTGACCACTCAGGCTCCAACGTTCACCGTGGCATGGCACCCAACCAAGCACCTCCTGGCCTACGCATGTGATGACAAGGTGAGGACCATGGCTTGCAATGCACAATGTATAAGAGGTTGATAGTGAAATGCAACAGGGTTTGTGATAATCGTTTAGCTTACAAGAGTAACTAATACCATTTTAATAACGAGTGTGATGAATTTTAAACACTAATTGGATCATAATTACATTGATGTGCCTCTTGGTACCTTATCACAAGCCTCTTCTTGCTCCATTTGCAGGACAAGCATGACAGGGACACTGGTGGAATATGGCTCTATGGACTTGCCAACAGCAATGCATAAATGGATCTTGTCTATCTCCTTTCCTTTCTCTAGCTCAAATTCTGCTCTACTGTGTATGTGCATGGATATATGGATGGCAGTTTCAGGTATTGTAATTGCTGTTGCCATATTACTGTCAAGAGGAAAGCCACCATAGCTGAAGGGGTAAACCTGTACACAATGAGGTGTTTATGAATGAACTCAACACTTTTCAATCTGCATAACTCAACATTAATATGAATTAGCTTCTCTCTAAAATCAAATCATGACGCGACAAGGAGAATGATAATAACAAATGTTAATAAACGTTAAATGGGGGGGGGTGTATGATAATAATTATACTTGCAAACTTAATGCACATTTTCCAATCGTGCCAAGTGTGGAGGAATCATTGGCGCTATATATACTTTGCACAGCTGTATCTCTGTAATGAATAAAGTACAAATTAACTAACAGACGATATCTTACGTCAGCACCATGCTTGTGCATGACACCAAACTATATTTACAATGGTGTGGTACGAAGCGTAGTTACAGTTTGGAAGCGATGTGAATTGGATGCTATATAAGTTCACGAGAATGTGGAACGTTCCCTCGCATTAGTGAACAACTTGGAACCGGGGCTCCTCTCCTGGTTCCGGATCGGGCAGTAACTCCGATTGGGATGGTGGTGTGTGATTGCTGTCTGATCTTGAACATAACAGATACGTTCCTTGCATTTATCAGTGACCCATAACCAACATTACGTAATGATCTTACGTACCCAAGTACATCAGTGTATGGTGTATACACTGATTAAGGCATTAATTCAACTCTGTTTTATGTCTTAATGCCCACAACTACACTTCTCTATATGCTTCGTTTTCACACCATTATTTCTTTACCTAGTAAGGAGTGCACCTAACAATGGAAACAGTTCACAAAATCTGAAATAAAATAATTACGTTTATTCCTGCACAAGTGAATGTGCACTTAATCGTACATGTTCTGGTAAGAAAATGACTATATGGCCGTACAGTCACACGGATCATAATGATTGCTCATATAAGGTTAAGTAACTGCAATCACAATTGGAGTGCTTAATGTTGCACACAAAACTGTACGAATACCAATCGAAGGTTCATGTGTGCCCTCAGCTCAAATCAAATGTTGTCAAGATGAACAGCGCGCATTCAAAAAAAAAAATATGCAGGGGAACAAAGTATTCACAACATCTGTTCTATATACGCTCATACTGGTAGCAGCTTTTAGTCAGTTTCAGTGTGGAGTACCTGCATGAGAAAATGACGAGCCAGAAGTAGGGCAGTGTACATTATATACACGTGTCAGAGGCAGGAAAACACATTGATATCAACTCCTCAAAAGGTCAAAGAAGGTTAGGCACACCCAACCATAGTATATTAATTATAATTGATTGAGAACATTTCTGGGTGATGGACTTTCGAGTATAAATATTGCACTACCCTAATGTAATTAAGATAAAATGTTAAATTCAAATAATTGGGTCTTGCAAACCCCCCCCCCCCCCCCCCTCCCTCCCCTCGGATTGCAGTTGTTCATTTCAGAGGTTAACGGCATTACCTCAATGTGTGAAATTGGATTTGGCTTGAGTACACACACCAAGACGTGTGCACACCATCCTAGGGTCAGTGTCTTCAAGTAGCAGCTTGATGATCTGAGGAGTGTATTTTGCCACCATACTGTCACACTAGTACAAAGAGAACAGTGATGAACACCCACACCCACACACACACACACACACACACTTACATAGGATGTCAGAGACTTGGGAATTAGGCTGCACACTTTATTCAGAGCTGCCTGTACTTCAGCCTATGTATCACAATGGACGCATCAATGTCCAGTCCCCCCTCAAAATTCCTTCACATAAAGTTTGTA